>CM054986.1:10332517-10363008 GCA_029030765.1 Salix suchowensis | reverse complement strand
TATAAGAAAACATTAATTTAAAATATAATTTGAAATAAAAGTCGGTCTGACAAGGGAGGCCAACTTGCCTGCCCATTTTGTTAGGGCACATGAGCGAGCCTATTTTGGTGGACCAATACAATAGGATCCTTATTTTTATTTTTTGGTTTCATATTGTTTGTCTAATTTTTTTTAAAACAAAAAAGTTAGATGACTTGTCATCTAATTTGCATATTTTTTTTAGCCAAAATGATGGTAAAAAATCAGAGTTTAAAGTTTTTTTTTATCCAAAAGCCTATTTTAACTCACTTTTATCCTAAAACACCTAATAAATTGTTATAAACCTAACATTGACCTTAAAAACCAAAATCAACCCAAAACTAAGAATCAAACGGAGTTCAGATCTATTTTTTTCTCTCATTAAAGGTAAAAGAACACCTAATATGAACTCCCCTCACCAGATGAAATTATCTCACATAAATATTAATTGTTTTGGTGGTCATGATATTTTTCTCTCTTTATTGTTGAAATTTGACAACCTCTCCCCCTTCTTCTCAATTAATGATTAAAAAATAAAAAAAAAATTGCATCAAAATTGAATTTGAAAAAAAAAATGAAGTAATGAAATTGTATAATTTCAAAGTTAAAGGACTAAAATATATCTTTCTCAAAACTTCTGGCACGTCACTTATGTTTGATTTTTTTTTTTATCTATATTCTTCTAATTTCACCCTTCACTAAGAAATCAGAAGCAATTGACCTTAAAATAGGGTGAAATTGCATATAATAAAACTTTGAGTACCAAAATAAATTGTTAAAAAATAAATAAGGTCAACCACAATAATTGTGAGAGGGTGAATAGTGGCAAACGACATGGTGTTCACCCTACTTGTTTTAGTTCTTAAGTTAACTAGATCATTGATTGTTATTATATTGTAAGTCATGTTCACTAAATTTTAAAAACATAAAAAATATCCAAATATCGCTAATTTTGTTTTTATTGAAAAATAAATAAATCACGTGAATGTTAACTCGATGTACCTCGGTTGACTTTGAATGTTCAAAAGTAACTCACACAAGTTGTAAAACACATAGTTTGAAAAAGTATCAAGACAACATCGTTTCTTTAGTATTACGATAACAACTTATTATATTGATTTGGGTCCATCAAGAATAACATGTCAAAGCCATAACTTGGGTCATAAGACTACAATAACCCTATAAAAAAATTAAAATAAATTATAAAGTTTAATCCCCAATTAACCCAATATTGAAGGATGAAATTAAAATAATAATTTAAAAAGGATCTTAAAATATGACATGAATTAACGTATCAAACTTGCACATTGTCATAAGACTGAGATAGTCCCATGGGAAACAAATTGAAGAAAATAAGAATTTCAATCCCTAATCAGCCTAATATTGAATGATAAAATTAAAAATAATTAATAAAAAAAAATATAATAACAACCCAAGTCAACCCATCAAATTTAGGACCGAAGTCATTAAGCCAAATAATCTTGTAGAAAAAAAAACATGACTTGACCTGATTTAATTTGAAAGTTTATTTTTTTAATTGTAAAAAAAATATATTAAGAGTATGAGATATTATGATTGAAAGATTCTTTGTATTATATTATAAATTTAGGCAAAATAATTAATTTGTGCCGAATTTCTACGGAGCACAACTTCTAATAAAATATATGAATTTGAAATTGATATAAATTTATCTATTTAATAGATTTCAACAAAATCACTGGTATAAAATTATTATTATCATCACAAAAGCAAGAAGATTCAATTATCTGAATCATCGAATTCATTGTATTAAGATTATTTCATTTTATAATCTAATATAACAATAAACACTGTTCAAGAAGGACCGAAAAACCAAAGGAATGAAAACTAATTAAAAAAAAAGAGAATAAGTGATAAAAAAATAAAATATATAATTAATTCTAATTGAATGACAAAACTGCAATAAATCAAAACTTTGGGATCGAAAAACAATAAAGGGATTTTTAAAAATAAAATGCAATGTAACCTATATAAATTAAAATTTCAGAACGAAACTCAATAAAATAAAAACTCCAACAAAAAATAAAATGACAATAATTAAAAACAAAAACTAAAAGCGTAAATGCATAAATATGGACAAAAAATAAACATTGTCCAAGAAGGACAAAAAAACCCAAAAGAATTAATACCAAATAAAAAATTAAAAGAATAAGTGACAAAATAAAAAAATAAAATATAAAATTAATTCCAATTGAAAGACAAAAATATAACAAATCAAAACTTTGAGACTGAAAAACTATAAAGGGATTTTAAAAAAAAATACAATGTTTAAAAAATTAAAGGAATAAGGATCGAAATAAAAAGTAGTATATATGATCAATTTCAATTAGAGAACAAAATTGGAACAAATTAAAACTTGCAGACGAAAAATATTAAAGGAACAAAAAACAAATCAAAAATCAAAAGATTAAGGACTAAAATGAAACGCACCATATATGATCAATTTCAATTGAAAGACATAATTGAAAACAATCAAAATTTCCATTAAAAAAATCAATAAGAAAAACAAAATCAAAAGCCTAGGGACCGAAATGAACAAACAAACAATATGAAGGACTATACTGCTCTTTTCGAAAGCATGAAAGAGAAAAAGGGGGACGAAACACTGTTACCGACGATTCTACGACCACCTCAACATGACATGCGCTGCACCGGGAGAAACAAGACGTGGCAACGCACTGTGTGACGGGACAGTCATATATTTTTCATCACCTAAAGACACATCATGCGCCACCTGAGTGGCGCATTCATGTGCAAAACAGATGACATGTCCGTACGACACGTTTGTAGAAAATTAAAAACAAATAATAAAAATTAAAAAAATTATCTAAATACCCCTGAACCCAACAACAACCATGAAAAAACCAGGTGTGAAAGTACCACCATGCCCCCGGACATAGAACTTCCTTTTTTTTTTCTTCCGAGGGTATGTAAGTAATTATACCGTGCAAAAATAGATGAAAATAAAAAATAGCCTCTGTCGACCTTCTTCTTTTTTGTCGACTCCGAGGAATAAATAGGTAGTTTCACTTGCAATAAAAATCAAAAAGACTAAAATGCCCCTCGTATCAGGTACATTTTTTTAGCAATTCTAGAAGTAAAATAATAATTTTACTATTTAAATTCACAATAAACGGTATACAGAAAACTTAATGCGTTTTATATATATTGCAACTGTCTTACAAAAATTGACATGGACCCATTGATTCGTTGATGTGTCGCAATTAAAATCGACAATGGTCAACAAATTTGGGGCTGTTAGGCCGCAGACACCAACTTCACACCACAGCCACTCGTTTTTCCTGCGTAAACATAAAAGGATGGACATAAAAGACAGACAATATAGATAAAAACGAGTTGGGTAGCCCGCGCGTTGCGCCGGGCTTTTTATATGTAGCAAACTGATTATTTATGTGGTAAGCAAAAAAATTTTTAGTTGATAGATAGAGAATTGTAAATTTTAAATGATGCTATAATTTTTTTTGATGTATTGAATTAGTTGATTATTGTTATAAGATTAAAAACTCAGATAGTAATTCAATTTTGAAATTTAAAAATGATAAGTGATAAAATTTATGAAAGATCAGCGAATTGTAATTTGAGTATTGCAAGACCATAATTGATTAATTGTTTAGTATGTATTGATTGTTTTGATCGTTATTTAATTGGTTGATATAAATCTGTAATTAATAAAATGAATGAAAGATGATTTTTTGTTGTCTTGAACTGAATGTTTTGATTGTTAAATATTTTTTAACAGTTGTTAAGCATTTAACTGGTTGATAGCAATATTATAATCGCTGAAATCTATTAAAGATAGATTATTTTTTGTTTGCATTGATTTAATTGTTTGTTGAAATTATTGTATTGTCTTGGAGAATAATTTAGTAACAGTTTGAATTTGAATTGTATGTTGATTTAATTAACTCATAGATGGCAAAATTGCAATGTTTTGATTATCTGATTTGTTTTAATTGGATTGATAATTTTATAATTAGTTGGTTGAAAAAATATAATAGATTATATTGATTAGAGATTTTTGTTTGCTGCAGTGAATTGGGAATTTGTTGATAGGTGGTTTTGTTATAATTGTGTGACCGATCATCTAATTTTTTTTTATTCAGTTGTGTTTACTGGTTATTGAAATATTTTTTTTATTTATTTGTATGGTGACTTATTTGATTGTTTGGTGTGATATTTTTTTTTAGTTTATTGATTAATTTGTGAAAATGTTTTAATTGGTTGTTTGTTATTGATTATTTTTCGTTCGAAATACATTTACTGTAGAGTGCTCTTTAATTTGTCTTCAATTATTTAAAGATGAACCAAATTTTTAGTGTGGAAAATTTTAAATTGTCTGTCAGACCTGTTTGCCATGCATCTGATAATATTTTTTTTTTTATAGTTTATTGGATAATGAGTTTAGTTGTTTTTGCTGATTGCTGAAGCGAAGCTGTAATATTTATAAAACTTTTGTTAGTTGTTTTGGCTGCGTGTTTGTTTGATTACAAAACAGAGAAAAAAAATCTGTTTTGTGATAAGTGTCGATGGTTAAATTATTATGGTTTTGAAAAGGTTGTTTGATAGTGTAAATTATTTCTGTCAGTTATGAACAGCAGGGATTCATGAGGAGAGACTGGGAGAATAATGGCTTGGTGGCCCAAATGTGGAGATACTGGGAGAATAATGGGTTGGTGGCCGAAATTAAAAAAATGAAAAAATGGTGAATCGATGGTTGATACAATGGAAGTGTTGGTTATGAAGAGAGATTTCATTGATGATAAAGAGGTGTGGCATTTTCGGTTTAGATCATTAGTTTAATGGGCAAAAAAAAAATCTGTAAATCGTAAAGAGCTGTGATATCTTTTGGAAAGGAAAATTATGCGATTATATTATTTGTTATTCTGGAAGAGCAGTTGGGGTAGAAATGTTTATTCTGTATATATATGTTATTTTTGGTTTACTGCCGTGTAAAAGATGAAAAGAAAGTTGTGTTTGATGTTGTGTGTAATTGTTAATGAGGCATTTGGATGAAGATGTGAGCTGCTAGAGAAATAGTGTGTCATCAGCATGTGAATGTTAGTGATTGTGTGTTAAATTTGGTATATGGGAAAATGAATGTGCAGAAGCTGTGTTCACCAGCTATGACAGAAAATATTGAAATTTAATTGAAGCTATGAAACTGGATAATAATTGTTTTGTTTGTGTTTAAACACAGGTTGTGATGAGCTATTTTTTTAATTTTTTTCTGTCGAGGTGCGCTTGGGTCGTGTAATAATTATTATTGTAGAGAATGAAATGCAATCAAAGAAGAAGTCGGCTGTGTAATATGTTGTACTGGTGAATTTAAAAGGCTCAGAGATGGGAGCCTGAGATTGAGAAAATAATGAATCACTGTCGATTTGCAGTGAAATGAAAATCTATATTTATGATATCCAATGAGGCTGAATTTGATAGTAGACTGTATAACATGTAGAAGATTGTTTGAAATGAACTATTTTGAAGATGGGTTTGCTAAGGAATCAAATTACATTGTGCACATTGATTTTGATAGGAACAGATGTTGTGTTTCGGTGACCCAGAATTTGTTAATTTAGAGAGCATTGAAATGGAAGTTTATAAATGGGTATGGGAAGAAAATAATTGTAGGAAGAAAGCAATATGTTATTTCTATTTTTAGAAACGATCTCATTGCAGAGAGCCAGATGATGGTGACTGAAATCATGCAACATGATCCGGAATTGAATGCAATTAAAGAAGAAGTTAGGGTGTGTTACGTTTTACATTCGTTTGAAATAAAAAGTTTCGAGAAAAAGGGAGGCTTAGATATACGAACCAATGAATGAATGTAGATTTTCAGTGACATGAAAATGTGGATTTATGAAATTTCAACGGCAGCTACATGTTTGTTTAGTGACATGTACGTATTAGGAAAGATGACACTAACAGCAAGTTCATGAATTACAGTAACGGGAAGAAGGAGTCGTTGTATCTCAGCAACACATTTGACAACAATGCAGAGTCCTAAAATATCAGAATTGCTAACAAAGACAGAGCAAGATTATGAAATATTAAAGATGATCATATCCACAGCAACATGTAAAGAAACGTGGCTGGTGGCAATGACTCTCAAAGGCAACAAAATATTTACAAATATGGAAGATCAAGCAATTGCAGCAAACTAAAAATGCATAATAACTTTTTACATGGTAATATTTTTTCCTTTGCTTATGTATAAAGATACATGATCTTGTTTTCCTTATGTGTAAATATGTATTAAGGTTATAAAATTAATAGTCAGCAATGTAAAAGGAGCATACGAAATATATGGAAAAACCTTGTTTTGACAGAAAAATCCATTTTTCTTGTGTATGCAGCTGATAATTAAATGGAATATGCAGAGAATGACTGTGTTTTGATATTTGGAAGATTGTGTGTTTATTTAAGTAATTTCAGTGACCAAATCAGGCTGAATTTGAGAGATAATATTATAACTTGTAGATGATTGCATGAAATGAACCAATTTTAAGATGGGCATGCAAAGGAATGATTAAAGGACATCTTTCACATTCATGTTTACGGGAACAGATGTTATATCTGTGCAAACCTATATTTCTTACTCTAGAGAACATTGAAATGCAAGGATATGAATGTGTATGGGAAGAAAATAATTCTGGGAATAAATCAATAGCCTGCATCTGCTGCTGCAGTTGATGTGAGTGAATAAACATGTAATCCAACATGATTAGCGTTCATATGTTGAAATATACTATGTTAGTAATAGATGGAAACTGCAGCTGCTATGAGGACCAATCAGAAATCCCATCCCATCGTGTGTCTAGAAAACAGGAAATACCAACTGCCGTTGAAGCCGAACAGAAACACGATGTTTTCACCTCTGTAACAGAGAATTGAATTTCGGTCTAGTTGGTATACGAAAAGATCTTTTTTTTACCATGCCTGTGCTGTGATACCTTCCACTGTATTTCACTCTAAAAAAAGGCAACTCAATAGGAAACACAAACCTCTTCTTTCAAGAAGCGTATGTCTAAACTGACGCTGTATTTCACTCCAAAAAAAGGCATTCATTCCGGGCAGAGAATTACGCTTGAATGAGTACAATATGTTATCTTTATTTCTAGAAACAATCTTATTGTACAGGTTTAGATCACGGTGGCTGAAGTCATGGAAGATGATTTGGAATTAAATGCAATTAAGGAAGAAGATGGTTATCTAATGCATCATATTGCTGAAATTAAAAGTATTAGAAAAGGGAGTCTTGGATATATGAACCAATGAATCATTGTAGATTTCCAGTTAGATAAAAATGTGTGCTTAATAATTTCCAACGGCAGCTACATGGTTGTTTAGTAATATTCATATATCAGGAAATATGACAGTTACGGCAAGTGCATCAATTACAGTAACAGTAACAAAGACTCTTTGTATTTGAGCACCATAGATGACAACGATGCAGGGTGTTCAAATATCAGAATTGTTAAGAAAGATAGAGCAATATTATGAAACATTAAAGATGATTATATTGACAGCAACATTTAAGGAAACGTGGATGGTGTCAATGACTCTCAAAGGCAACAAAATATGTACAAATATGGAAGATGAAGTAATCCCAGTAAACTAACATCTTGCACATTCAGTTTGACAGGAACAAATGTTATATTTTGGGAAACCAATGTTGGTTAATTAACTGCTCACTGAAATGCAAGGATATGAATGGGTATGGAAAGAAACTAATTATGGGAATAAAGCAACTTGTCAATTGTATTGTGGGCATAAAGAAGCAATAATTTTATTTTCAATGTATGAGCATCCCCTGTACTGGTTTTTTTGCAGGTAAATTTTCTTTTCACCGAAATATAAATAATATTTTCAACTAATAAATGAAGGTGTTACCTTCCGTTGAAAAGGTATTGCAAAAGCATGAGCATATCAATTACGGTTTAAACATCTTGTTTGAAAAATGCATGCATTCATATTCAACATCTCATTCTAAATAATAGCAGCACGACATTTGATTTAAAATAACAGAAACCCAAAATGCACGTACTAATGTTCTAATGGAATTGCATTAAATCGAATCATGCATCATTTTTTTCTTGCAGAACATTTTTTTCTAAAGTGTATAGATGGTGTTAGAGAATTATATGATTAAATAGGCCAATCCATTACATTGTTGATATTTGACATCCAAAATAGTTAATAGATAAGCCTACCAGTTTAGAAGTTGAAAGCATAATAATATAAACATATTATGTCACCATAACAAAAGGATGCCATTACAATGCCAAAAAGCACTATTTTTTTTTAACAAAGGATTGTGACCTGGAAATAGTGCAAGGAGGGATGCAAAATGAGCAGAAGCGATGTTCTTCAGGAGATCCTGCCAATGAAAAATGTATAGAAATTGATTGAGATGTTTATCATTGGGAAAAAAATGTATGAATTGTAGTTGAATTATCTATGAAACTTCAACTGTGTTTTTCTCAATTGACATTTATGTTGTTGGCTGGTTAGTTTGTTCTTTGTAGATTTGAAACTTCAATAATAGTTTTTCATCCAATATATTAGAAAACATTAAATTATATGTGATTTATGAGCCAGCTACATTGATTTTTGTTCACTGCATAAATTATTTTGTCCTATATTACATGAATTTTATTAGCGTATGAAGCAACTCTTTTTGGCTCAATTAGAGAACGTATGAGATAACCTGTGTTTTGCCAAGATTGGCATTTTGTCAAAGTTCCGGTTTTTTGATGTTTGGTCTAAATGTTTTGTACGTATGGCAGGTGTATGTGTGTGGGAAAACACTGTCGAAGACATTGGTTGAGTTGGGGAATACAGAGTTCAGGGGTTTAATAGTATGTTTTGGCAAACATTTGGTGAATTCTTTGTTGCAGGTGTTAAAAATATCACATTATAGTGTGTGGTGTCTTGAAACAGCAAATTTATCAATGATTATACCTCTAATTGTCTGGCTGCCGAAAAGTTGGAAATTTAAGCTAAAGAAACATTTTAACCTCTGTTTTGTTTAACAGTGTGTTGCCTGCGGATGGCCAAACGGTGCAGTGTGTGGGTAATAACAGTTAGTGTGTTGTTTTGCTGATATAAGGATTAATTTTAGAATTAGAAGTATTTTGTTTTGATATTGTTTATGCAGAAAGTTTAATCTATGAAGTTTGCTAGACTGGGATTATATTATATTTATTTGCTTTTGCTATATTGTAAATATCTAGCTAAAGCTAACATCACCGTAGCAAAACTCTGATGCATATGCATGTTGATCATGAAGAACAGACTTTGTACAAAATTAGCAGGGGGGAGGATTTCTCTCGGAACAACTAACACAACACGTCTGGTATAATTTCAAAGTGTATGCCCTTTTTCATTAATGACTTTGTGTTGGTTCTTGTTTTATCATTAGACTGTATCAAATTGTGACTCTCATTGTATTTTTTTGTTTTTGAAGTCTGACAATTTTAAGATTACTTCAAACAGGAACGAAAAAATAATGTCAAGAAATTAAGCTGAAGCGTTAAAAGGATAGGAGTTGACATGGTTGAGATTGGCGAGGGGCAAAAACGCATAACAGAGGGATAAAAGGAAAGCAGCAAAAGAATTCAAGAAATAATGGAACAGGGTGGTAAACTGAAAGAGGAAACTAATCTAATCCCCAAGCATAGTTCTGAAAATCAACTCAGGCTTGATCTAATGTTTGAAACAGTAAAAGCAAGAGAGGAGAAGGATGATGCTAAAAACGCCTTGCTCACTTAAATCTAACGGTTTGTCATCCTCAAAATCTTTGTGTACCAGTGATAATTTTGGGGAAAGAGGTAATAAAAATGGGCTACGTTTTTTCACACTATGGCCATTATTACCAGTGATAATTTTAATTGTTCTCCGTAGAACTAATTGATTGGGACTGAAATTTCAGATATTTTCTTTTTAAAAGGGAAATAACATGGAACAGCCAGCTGTAATATTTTTTTGTGGGTTTTTTTTTTCTATTAGTTTCAAATGTAACAAAACCATTGGCATTTCAGAATATTTCCCACAATGTCATTATACCCCTGTCTGAACTAAATTAAGAAAGACTTTTCGTTTGAGGAGAGTAGAAATGAAAGGTGCAGATGGGATTCATTCATAAAGGGATGGGGATAAGGAATCGTGGCTATAAAGAAACAGAGGAGGCAAGATAACAGATGTGTAAAATTTTCATCTTCCATAGATATGTCATTTTAACAGCCTACTTGTGTAAACAGGTATTTGCCAATCATTTGCACGGGAATTTATTTGTGTGAGATGAAAACGTTATAAAGATAAAGATGAAATTTATGAAATGGCTTAAGTGAAGAGCAAGTTAAAACTAACCTAATCATCAAGTGATTTTGATGGGCAGTGACGTTTTTTTGGCTCCTCATCTTCTTCAGGAATTGTTGATGCACTGGGATTTACTAATGGGATAACTTCTGGAGGTTCAGCTGCAGTAGTTGTCGCCAAGCTGTTACTTACAGATTGTGCGTTTAGTATTGACAAAGTAAAAATATATAAATGATATTATTGCAGTTTAAAGGCAAAAGTTTTGAAGAGAGAAAGAAACATATGACCTTTGCACAGGTGTGTCATCTTCAAATAATAGATGTTTTTTAGCATGTGATGGTGAAGGAGAAGCGATGTCAGCTCTAGATGGTGGAATAGGTGCTGGAGTAACAGGGTCTTTTGAAGAGGAAGATGCAGAAGCTTGTTCTATGAAAGAAACATTTGAATCATCAAGCTCTGGTGCAATATGTTGATGTGGAGATTCAACCTCTGTTATGTCATCGAAAACATTCGCAACGATGATATCACAACGATTCATCATTGAGCGAAAGGTTCCAAATCGTAGCTGAAAAATTTTGGGTTTTTGTAATTTGTCTATCATAGGAGTTGGAATGGAATCAATGAATCCTTTATCATAGACATAACTATGAGCAGAGGATCCGAAGAAGTTTTCAGCAGTTTTCCCAACCATTAAAAATGTTGTGACGTCAGTGTCGTCAGTGACAATACAATCAACTCTAAACCTGTTTAAATGTTAGAAATGAGATAATCAAACGTCAGACGTAATATGAAAGATGTGAAAAACATGTAGAATGTAGTTGTGGAGGTGAAAAGTTATGTAAAAATTGAGTTTACCATGGAACTGGCGTGACGTCATTGTGTTCAATGCATTTGAAACCAGCGCCTTTGTCAGATACTGATTTTGTACACAATGGGCAGCTATGATACCACCAGCCTCGATGGAGATCATAGTCAGCTATTGAAGCTTTGCATGTAAATCTTTGGCTCTGCAATTGTTTTTAATAATAAATGAACACATATATATAACTGAATAGTTAACAGGAAAACAAATTAAGGCTAATGTGTGAGGAAGAAAGGGTAGATCATTGTTGGCATACCTTGTATTCGTATGGATCCATGCAAAGGATTTCTTTGATTGTCCTTCTATTTTCTTTTAATTGCTGATCAATGGTCTGAGCGGTTGTTGTAGAAGGGAGTTGATGAACCTCGACAGGAATATCCTTGTAGCTTAACATTGAAAATGTTTGTTATGAATAGGTTTATGAAGCATTAATTTATAGTGATAAATAAAGAAATAGAATGCTTACTAATGTTTATAGGGAAGGATTTCTTTTATTTCCGGGTTGAAATACCATAAGGAAGCAACAGTACTGGCGAGATTTGGTTTTCCTGTGAGTTAGAAAAAGAGTGTATATACTGGGATTAGTGGATATTGAGTTTAATAAGGCAATAAATGTGTAGAGCTATTGACATTAAGTAATGATTGAATGATGAGAAATTATAGGGAAATGGTCTATGAGAAAAACCTTTGAACTCAGTAATTCGAAAGCCAGCAAAGACTATTATAAGTGGACTCGATTGATTGGCTAGATCAGAATCATTAAACCTTTTTGCAACATCACCCCAGAGAGTAATCCTGAGTTCTTCACCCCTGAATGAAATGTATAGTTTTAAAAAAAAATGTATTAAGTTGACAAATGCATGAGAATAAGATTGCAAACCTTATATTTTCAATGATAAATTCTTTTTTGTCTGTCAGATCTTGACCTCGAACCATAATTTGTTCAAGCGGTTGAACGCCTTTTAATCGACCAAGCACATCTAATGTAGAGAAAGATGGTTAGTGGTGAAAAGAAATGTAATAGATGCATAAAGAAATATAAAGAATGCTAGTTTGCGATAAAACCTGTGAGCACTCCTGATTGTCTTCCTGTAGTGAACAGATGTGCGAAGTCGATGAAGTTAAAGTAATGGCGTGGTATTGGGGGGGTCATTGGATCGATTTTTGTAACTTTGGTGTCAGACTTAAGATCAATGATTGCTTCGTGGGAAACAACAGAATTTGTATATCTGTTTTCAAAGGTGTAAAATCCATATACTTGATAATAATCACCTTCAATAATTGAAGCAGCAAATGGTCCTATGTTTTTGCCTTTAGCAGATGCTTGTATTGCGTTTCCCTGTTTCATGAAAAGATAAAGTATTTGTAACGAAATCAAAGACATCATGCATAAGTAATTAGGCTATAAATTATACAAAAGATTGTTGAAGTTGTTACCGTAGTTTTGAAATGTTAAAGCAATGTTTTTGAATGTTAATTTTTTATTGCTGAGAATCAGATGATGCTGTTTGAAATCATGGAAGATGATTTGGAATCAAATGAAATGAAGGAAGAAGTTGGCTGTATAAAATTTCGTGTTACTGGATTTAAAAGTATTAGAAAAGGGACCCTTAGATAGAACAACAAATAAATGATTGTAGATCTACAGTGACATGAAAATTTGTATGCATGATATTTGAAAGGCATGTAGATGGCTATTGAAATGAATTATTTTTTGCAAGGAAATATTTTTTTTTTTTGGGGAAACCAATGTTTCTTAATTTACAGAGCATTGAAATGGAATCATATAAACATGCAGGGGAAGAAAATTATTATGGGAATAAAGCAACTTCGTCATCTCTGTTTTGAGAACTAAGCAGCAATATTTCTAAGTAGTTCTATGGTGCAGGTAATTTTTTTCTTGTTTTTGTTGCATGTTTTGAGCAGCTAATGGGGTTAGAGTTGTGCCGGAGTGGAGACGGTGAATGTCTCAAGAGAAGGATAATTGCAGACCCTTAGTTAAACTATATTCACAGCCAGCATCGCAAGCCGTGACATTTCAAATTTATAAATCCATTAGTGCGATGGTTTTCTGTGGCCAGCTCAGGTTTTAATTCTTTAGATATTTTATATACATATATAGACGCTGTAGTTTTGTGTTCAATATGACAACATTAACTGCAGCTATGTGCAATCCGGCGTTTATTTCTCGTTATAATGATAAGTTTTTTTAGAATTGTTGTAGCATTGACGGAAGTGTTTACCAGGGAAACAGAGAGGAAAAAATAGAAATTTGAGTGAATGAGATTGTAAAGTAGGATTTTTTTTTTTGATCGGAGATTTATGTGTGGACTTAATAATGTTATTATACAACTAAGTGTAATTGACAGATTTGTTGTTTAATCCCTAACTTTACTGTCCGCTGAATGCAAAGCCCCAAAACCTTGTTTTCAAAATCTTAACTGCCCAACAATCTTAACTCAGAAACGCAACGTTTCCACAATCCCAATTTTAACACCAGCACCCGAGGGAAATTTTTTCCAACCTTACAATATTTGATAGAAACCCATTTCATACATATTTTCCCGAAAAAAAAAAATGACTAACAATTAGCTAAATGCCCTACTAATTCTATCTTAGAATCTTGATGTTGGTATCTTGTCAATTGAAACACTAATTTTACGAAAAATAACCAGAAATCAACGTTTTAACAGAGTTTCAACATTTTGTATAGTCGGGAGAAACTGGCTTTATACGAAATTAAAACACATGGTGTAAAAGGTGGAGTATCATTGGTTGTCTTGTTGTCAGAATATGGTTATGTAGAAGTGAAAAGGCCAGTTGATAAATCTATATGATGAGCTTAAAAGATGTGGATACTTTTATGAATTCAATCTACCCATGCAACATTAAATGCAGCATTCTAGAAATCCAAGTGCAGCATTCTAGAAATGGCAAGAATGAGCAAATGCAGTAGAGTGAAAGCAGCAAATGAACTAACGGTGGCATTCTAGAAATGCAAGTACAGAATTTAAGAAATGGCAACAATGAACAAATTCAACAGAAAATAAATATTGAATGGAGCAAATCAACTAACGGTACTAACAATCAAATTACACAGAAGGATATCAATAATAATCAAGGTAGCAAATCAGCTGAAACCAACGGTAACAAAAGAGGAGTCAATATAGTAGATTCTATTTCTAATGAACAATAAATATTTAAAATTGAAGAGAAGAATTTGTTTAGCCATAATAGCAGCAGAGAGAAATAATAATTTCATAGAATTTTCTTTATCAATTGACTTAAATCTTTCTACCATATTAGTATAAATATCGTAATTGTATAGCTTAGTAGTTGACGTTGAAGAGTTGTATCAATGAAGAAACATTATAGTACTTTACAAAAAAACTTTGTTTCTTTTGAATACAGCATTGTAGTTTTTTTTTTTTTGATATTACACAATCGGCTAACTTTTGCTTTCAGAATTTTTTAGTCTGGTGCGTTGTTACCTTCGAAGTCCATTCAATAGAGGGTGTGGCATTTTCAAGTTCAATTGTTTTTTCTTCTAAAAACCACACTGCGTTGTATATGCATAAATGTTTTATGTATTGGTAATCAGTTAATATTTCTGTTTATTTTCATGTGCGAAAACATTGTTGTTCTTCGTGTAATTATAGGATTGCTGTGATGCTGGTGCTATCCTAAACAAAAATTTAAAAATAAGGCTTTCAAAGGAATATATGGAAGTACTTCAATTAAAAAAGAAAAAAAAAAGAAATAGAAGATGTAGCTAGAGTAAATGGATTGTAGTAATGGAAAAAAATTGTTACTCATGTTGATAAAATATGTGCAGGCTCGAATTTAGGGTTTTTTCTAATAGTAGTGGAATGGAAATAAAAAGGCAAGTGTTTATAGAAAGTAACTAATTTATGGTATTGAATTTTATCATTCATAATGTACAGTTGAATGAAAGTATTACATTGGTTTTAAAATAACGCATATAATTTTTTGCATTATAAACAGTTGATGATTAAGACTATAAATTTATGTTTGGCATTGGATTCACTATGAATATTTAAGAATAACATATGGTATGTCATAATAAAAAGCAATACGCAAGTACAAAAACATGATAAAGAAAGCGTGTTAAATGTAAACTTACTGTGGCATCAACGAAGAGGCAATTATAACTGCTATTTTGACCATTCATCGTTGGGATCCAAACACGGCACACTCTTCCACGTAATGATTGGTAGAAGTTGTATTTTTTAATGTTTTCAATTGATACTGCCATTACTCTGAGAGCAAAGATACAAACAACAGAATATAAGAATTAATAATTACAAATGAGGAAAGAAATTTAACGCATAATGGATAAACAAACATAAATTGTTAAAAGCATATATAAGCATGATGCAAACATTGGGAGAAAAAATTATAATGTTGATGAATAGTGTAAATATAAAGCTAACAGATGCAAACATTGGGAAAAAAAATTATAATGTTGATGAATAGTGTAAATATAAAGTTAACAGATGCATCATTTGCAATAAATGGTTAACGTTGATGATAAGCAAAATATTGATGGTGAAATAAATTTTTTTTTTTTTAGATTGAACGAATAACAAAATGTTTGAAGAAGTAAAGTGCAATGGTTATCATATGCAAAATATTCATGAGCTAACAATGAGGAAGAATTTATTTTGCTAAAGATTTAAAAAAGATAAAAGACCTTTTGGAATAGCGCTTATAATGTCCTTGTAGACAATATTTTTTGCATAGGTAGAAGGGCGGCCTTCATTGTCACATGAAATAATCTTTAAACCTTTTTTGGAAGTGACTCTTGAGAGAGCGACATAAAGCTGACCGTGGGTGAAAACTTGGTCTTGAAGAAAAATACCGACAATTTTTAAAGATTGGCCTTGACTTTTATTTATTGTCATAGCATAACATGGCTTCAAAGGAAATTGACGCCTTTTAATTGTAAAAGGACATCTGATTTCATTGATAGGAAAGATGATTCTTGGTATGAAAACTTGATTGCCAATGTTAGATCCAGTTATTATTTGTGCTTGGATGACCTTTGAGGAAAGCTGTGTGATGATAAGCCTAGTCCCATTGCATAAACCAATAGATGGGCTTATATTTCTAAGCAACATCACTGGTGTCCCAATTTTGAGAGCAAGTTCATGAGATGGGACCCCATTGAATTCCAATTGATTTATGTATTCTATGGGATATAATGAGCTTGCATCATCACTCTCTGTTGACGACGTTGAAACAGAATCAACGCTAAGATATACACGTTTTGTTCCAGGTGTAATGCGAAGCACAAAATCATTGATCTCAGCAACTGTTGTATTTTTTGTTGTCACTATAGCTCTTTCTCTATAATAGGTAGGGTCAATCTGAACATCACAAATATTTGGATAAATTGCTGAAACAATTGTTGGAATTGGATCACATGAAGCTTGGAGGAGAAGATGGAAAGGAATAGTGACAAAACATTCATCAGCTGTACTAAGAGAAGGCAGATCAGAAATTTGACCATTCCCAACACTTAGAATCCATTCAGAGAATTCTCTAATTTGAGCCTTTTCTTCCAAAGATAGACCATCTGTGGACAACCGCATGTTTTCTGTAAGAGTCATGACAGTAAATTTTGGCCATAAAATTGAGCTAGTCAAAGAAGCATTGATTATTTGCTCTTTGCTGCCACCGGGAATAACTGGCAATATTTGTCGAAAATCACCACCAAGTAAAATGGTTTTTCCACCAAAGGGTAAATCTTTGTTGTAGTTTGTTTCTTCTGAAAGAACATCACGCATTGAACGATCAAGAGCTTCTAAACAACATTTGTTAACCATTGGTGCCTCATCCCAAACTATAAGAGCAGTTTTTTGAAGAAGGTTGGAAAGATGTGTGTTTTTTTTAATGGCACATGTTGATGATTCATCAATAGAAAGTGGTATTTTGAATCTTGAATGGGCAGTGCGACCATTTGGAAGGAGAAGAGATGCAATACCAGATGATGCTACTGCAAGAACAATTAAAGACTCAGATCTTACACGATTTATGATGGTGTGCCATAAAAAAGTCTTGCCAGTTCCTCCATGACCATGAACAAAGACCAGAGCTTGTTTTTTAGCAAATATGGCTGCAATAATTGAATCATATATAACTCTCTGTCGATGGTTGAGAGAAGCAAAATTCAAGGAATGCTGACTTCTAAGTTCAGATAAATCATAATCAAGCTCTTCTCTTAGAAGTTTGTTTGTAATTTCTTTAAGAAGTTGGCCATCAGGCATGGGCAAGCTATGATCTTGAAGTGTTGTTGCAGAAGCATTAAAAAGTTGCTCAAGCTCATATAACACATAATTTTTCAGCTGATCATCAGGCAAAATCAGGTTTGGCATTCTAAAAGATGATTTTAGCTTGTAAAGGATGTCATCATACATTGATCGCCAAAACTGGTTGAAAAGTATCAAAGGGTCAGCAACCTGGCAGAATAATATAATACCAACAAAAAGCTGTCTAAGTTGTGGTGATGATGCAGTTGCTATTGCCTCACAGAAAGCTTCAGACCATTCTTTATCATCTCCTAACAGTCCATGTGCTTTGCAGGCAAGCTGAAATGTTGGATGAAGAACCCCATGGACTTTTCTTAAATCTGCAAAGCTGATAGATCCTTTAACATGGTGTAAAAGCAGCCTTAAGAAATAAAGTTCTCCGGCAGCAGGGTGCACATATGGTATACGTCCAAGGCTGGACCCTTGGGATCTCATGGTCCACTGTTTTTCCCTAGAGTTCCAAACATATTTCTTAGGAAATTCAGAATAATACAGCTCCCTTGCATCAGGAAATTGTTTGTTGCATTCAAACCATTCTGTAAGCATTGTGTTCCTGATACCTGGTCTTCTAAGAACAGACTGAAGAGATTCGCTGCCTGAGAAAACAATATTTTGCTGAAAAGGCAAATGAATTTGAAGCCTTTCAATTGGAGGGTATCTTGAATGAATGGGAAATTGCAAAATACGCCAAACAGCTTCATAAGGACAGATAAATCGACAATTGAGATATGCTTGGACTTCATCATTTCTGTCATGCTGTATTACGGCTCGACACCTGTCAGGGCTTTTATTGACATATTTGAATAAATACTTGATGAGCATTGATTGACAGCATATCTCAACATTGATATGAGCATTATACCGCATCAAAAGTTCTTTGTTGTATGGGACAACAGAGTCGTTGAACAACATAATTCCATTTTTTTGTACATAATTATCACGGAATTCTCTTCTTCTATAATATACAAATCCATTTTCATCTAAAGTAGTTGAGTTTCGGAATTTTTTTGGGAATGACTTTGTGCATACATTTCCTGACATGCATTGTGCGCCTGGCTTTGCAACACCACATGGACCATGAAGCATGAATTTGCAGACAATATCATGACACAAAGGATCAATGTTTTTATCTGGTATCTCAGCTGAGACAATGGAGTCAATATCAGCAGAAGTTCTGAATTTGAATTTTGAAGCAAGCCAAACTAAGATATGTGTATGTGGAAGGCCTCTTTTTTGGAACTCAATTGAATGGACATCTACAAAAATGTTAAACAGAATTAGTTTATCTAACAAATGGCTGAATGCGAGAAAGAAATTGTGATGGTTGCATTACCAGCAATTGTTTTGCCAAAAGGAGCACCAGATTTGATGAACTTCAACATATCAAGAAGCTTTGTTCTGAAAACCCGTGTAATAATATCAGGTTTGTCTTCTGGTTTGTAACCTCTGCTTTTATCAAGTTCTCTCTCGATTTCAGGCCATTTTGTGTTGCAGGTGAATGTAATAAAAAGATCAGGATTTCCATAGGCTCTGCAAATTGCCATGGCATCTTGGTAATTATTAATCATATATCGTGGCCCACCAGTGAAAGAAGATGGAAGAATAATTTTTCCAGTAGATGATCCTTCAACATCTCCTTTAAGCACAGCTTCACTGATATTTTGATACAAATCAGATCGGAGATCATTTTGGTTCATTCTGATGTAATCAAGCCTATCTTCTTCAATGTTTGCAAAAGCATCAACTAAAAATTGTTGGTATAAGCGACCACCTTTTGTGAGAGTGTCTTCGCCATATTCCCTTTCCTGAATAACATAAGCATAAAAGCCTCTCATAGGGACTCTTTGACGCTTTCTAGAAATATTACTGTGATCATCTGCAAAGCTAATGTTGGTGCGATAACCGTCTTCACCAAATGGAAATAGAAGAGGATATTGTAAGGCCATAAACTTTGGATGAAGCTTAGAGATTCTTTGTAAAGTGTCTGAAAAACTTTCAATAATAATATCTCGTTCTGATCGATAAGCGCCAATATCGCCAACAATTAAGCCACCAATGTCATTTGAAGTTGGATCACTATATTCTCTGCTGTCATTTGTTCTTTTACACAATATTTGCAATTTATATCCAGGATTGGTAGGCTCTGAGAGTTTTTGTGATGCATGGCGAAATAAGCCAACCAAGCAATTAGTTGAGGCAAGCATTTTAATAAGATCACTAACAATAGTTTGATCTAAGGAGGAATCAGAGGTTGAATGTGGAAATTGCGACATCCGATTTGAAACTTCATTTGACACATCATAAATATAGAGTTGTGCGAATTTTGGAGCATTCTCATTAGAGGGTAATAAAGATCCCATCAGATGATGACAATGGCCATTTATCTTAAAAACATATGGGCCAGACTGACGGTTAACTGATTGGTCAATATTAACTCCCATGGATGTAAAAGCGAACATAGAGTTGTAGGCACGAATACACTTGCGGAACATCTTGGATTTATGACCCAATAAACTGTTCAGCAAGTCATCAAGAGGATGAGGAGTTGGTGGTGGCCGTGGAAGTTTAATTTTTCCGCCAAGACAACAAAGAGAGAATCTTGGATGACGCTGGCTTGATTGTGCGAGACGCTCGTTGACCCAAAAAAGTGCCATGCAATGACAGCATTTGAATGTTTTATCCCCAAAGTCAATGTAGGCATACGAAATTCCTGGGCATGAAAATTTAGTGTGAAATGTGGCTATAAATACATTAGAATAAAATGTATTGATAAATCAAAAAGAAGTAAAATAAGTTTTGAACGAACTTCCTCTTTTTCTTTGATATGAAGCCTGGCCAGTTGTTTCGTGGTCATTGATAGAAAATCCAAGATCATTATTGGAAAGGGCTGACTCTTGTGGAACATGATCTTCTACTAATGATAAAGATGCGGAATCTGATGGGTGATGATTGTGTTGAATCTGAGTCGGCAATGGCGCATTAGATGAAGAAGCCTCATTGTCAAATGATGAACAGCGTTGACTATTAGTGGGGAAAGGATTAAGATTTCTTTGAAGCGGTGAAGATTGTGTTAACACACCATATGAGGATGAAGAACATTCATTCTCTAGCTGTGGTGTATTAACTGAATAATCTTCTTGATTAGTAAATACATGTGACGTTTGTAATCGCTGTCGTTTGTAACTCATTGGTGCATGTATTCAAACTGGAGGGATTGAACAATGTAAGAAGAATTAAAATGAAATGGAGACCAGAATTTAGTTACTGGAAAAGAAGCATAAATATTAAGGTGATAAGCGAGGTGTAATAGCAACTAAAGCTATTTGTTGATCTTAGGATGAAGAAGACAATTATTTGAACTATCAGCATAATAAGTTATATAATTTGGTTCAGAATCATGGCATAAATTTTTGGTAACTAAAGAAAGTAGTTGTTATTTGGAAATGCAGAAGTTATTGCTAATTTAAACATGCAAGGATAAGATCTTTAATAAATAATAGAAAACTACATAAAAACAAATTATACATATGAGTTGTTCCATTGATCTTTGAAGATGATGAATTGTTGCAATTGTCTAAAAATGTTCTTGATTACAATGTCAAACTGAATGCAAGCAACTGCAATTAAAATAACAGCAAAAAATAAATAAATGACAAAAAATTGAAAAACATGAAAAATGTTGGACGTACGAATAAAGAGATTGCAGGAAGTTTTAGCGTTAAGCGGTGGCGTAATAAGCAAAGAGCTTATAGTACCTGTAAAAGAAACAAAAGCAGCAGTAAGAAAATTTATTAGTATGTGTGAGATCAATTTTATATGATAGATAAAAAACGTAATTGAAAAATTGCGAAGCTAAATTATAGAGTGTAATAAGCAATGATAACAAAAAACACATTTTTTTTGACAATTAATTTTTCGATGGAATGTTAGCGAACACAACAATGAAGCAATAAATCAATGGACAAAGTGGTCTAATTAATAACCAAGTATTTTGTTTAAGTATAATGATTTATTTTGTCGGCTGAAAATTTTTAGACGTAGATAATATTTGTTAAATGCATAGCAGAGATTGTTTGCATCATGAGATAAGAACAATTTGTTATCTAAACAAAATTAAATGTTATATTTATAATTTTGTAACTATGTGAAAATAATTTAGAATTAAACATTGTATATATGGCATTTGTCATTCTTTGACTTTGATGTGACATTAAGTTAATAAATTGGCAAGAAAGCGGCAGGAACAGGGAAAAAAATTAAAGAAATTGTAACATAACAGAACAAAGACTAAAGAATAATGGTGTTTGATGGAGTACAAAAGCTTTGATAAATATATGAAAAGAATAATTATAATAAAATATACTAAAGTAATAACAACTTAGACCAAGTGAAAAGCGGAGGGAAAAAAGCAGAAAATTAGGACAGTAACTTGGACTACAATTAGTATTTGCTGTAAAAACGAAGTGAATAGAATTTAAACAACGTCAAAAGCATTAACCATAGAATACTAATGTAATTGACAGTTTAAGAAAAAAATGACACAACAATATGAAACTAAATTAATAAAAACGGCACTAAATATTTATAATAATTACTGTAAATTTGCAATTAAACTCATTGAAAAAGCTATCAAATAAGCAGCTGAATTTAGAATTTGAAAAGGAATTTCAAAAGCATAAACAACAAAATGATAATAGAATTATTAATTGAATAAAGAAATGAAAGCAGCTATAGAAAACGAAATCAGCAATTACATGGGCAAAATTTAAATAGTCATATTGATATTAGATTTTTAGTCAATGAAGCAGCCATGAAATTAATAATAGAAATAAAAATTTATGGGCATGAATAATATATTTGGATGAGAAAATCAAGAGAATTGAAAGGAAATTGATGTTAAATTTAACAAAATAAATATCAGATGAAGAAAGAAAGTAGACAGTGAAAACAGCAAGATCAAAACAATATGAGCATATATCTTGCAAGAATAAATTTATCGGAATCAAAACAATCCTAAATGCATCAATAACAAAATAATAATAATTGAATTGATAATTGAAATTAAGAATTGCAAACAATATGACAAAACTAAAAGAATAGTAACTGGGAAGACATTTCAAAACAGTTAAACAAAAAGTGATCTTGAATTGAACAAAACAGGTATCAAATAAGTTTCACAATTAGAAATTGAATATAAACCTCAGAAGTATTAATAGTGACAGAACAATTACACTAATTATTAAAATAAAAAAAGCAGAATATGAGAACAGTAATATGAAAAAATTTACTATTTGCTGCAAAAAGCAATCATACACAATTAAACCAATGTGAAAAGCATTAAGAATAGAATATTAATATAATTGTCAATTGGGAAGAACAAAATTAAAACAACAATATAAAACCGAAGTAATGAAATCGGCAAGAAATATTTACAATAAGCAGCTTCAAACTACAATTAAACCCATTGAAAAAGCTAGTAAAAAGGCAACTGAAATCACGAATTCGAAAGGAATTTGAAAGGCATAAACAACAAAATGATAATTAAATTATCCATTGAATAAACAAATGAAACCAATAATAATCGAAAAGCAAATTAGTAATGATGTGAAGAAATTAGAATAGACAAATGAAAAATCTTTTTTTAGCAAACGAACCAATGATAAAATTAGAAACAGAAATAAAAACTCATGGGAACCAACGATATATTTGGTTGGAAAAACTGCAACAACCAAAACATAATTGTTGTTCAATGTAACAAAATAAATATCAGATAAAAAATTGAAGCAGCAACATAAAACAACAACATTAAAAAAAAAAAGTATATATTGGAAGAAATAATTTAACTGAATTAAAACAGCGGTAAACGCACCAACAACAACATAATAATAATAAAATTTTCAATTGAAATTAGGAATTGCAAACAACATTGTCAAACGGAAATATTAATCATTGGAAGAAAATTTTGAAGCAGTTAAAAGAAAAATGATATTTAATTCAACAAATTAACTATCAAATAAAACATCAGAATTAGAAAATCAAAACAAAGCTGAAAAGCATTAACAGCAAAACACCAATGAAACTGATAATTGAAATAATAGAAGCAGAAAATGACAACAGCAACATGAATGAAAATTAGCAGCTGGTGTATAAAGCAGTTAAACGCAATTAAAGCGAGATCAAAAGCATTAATAACAGGATATTAACATAATCAAGAGTTTAAAAAGAAAAAATGAAACAACAATATAAAACTAAATTCATAAGAACGGCAAGAAATATTTATAATAAACACACTCAAATTGCAATTCAACCGATTGAAGAAGCTATTAAATAAACAACTGAGATCAGCAATTGAAAAGGAATTTACAAAGTATGAACAACAAAATAATAATGGAATCATTAATTGAGCAAAGAAATGAAAGGAGTAATAGAAAATCAAATAACCATTTATGTAAGGAAATAGAAAAACTGAAAACGAAATTGATTGTTCATTAAACAAAGTGCTTACGAAAACAATAATAGAAATTAAAATCGGAGAGCATCAAGTGAGCACCGAATGAACAATGTTTTTGAACGGGAGAATAAAGAGGGTGAAATCAATTCTAAGACATTAGCAATAGCTGGAAATTGTAAAGTAGAGGAATAAATTAATTGCCGAACTGTTAAGCAGACAGAAAGGAATACTAATATTTGGACAGATAGGAAAAACAATATTAATTTCAATGGTGCCATGGCAGACAATAAAGAAGACAGTAAACAACAATTTCGAAGCATGCCAACATGCAATAAATTTTATTCCAACATGCAGCCGCAAGCAATTTATGAATTGTAATACAGAAGAAAAAATACTAACCAATTGCAGTAGCAGTGACAGATGAGTAATGGATGGAAGCACCAAACCGAATACAAAGCACGCTCGAAACTGTGCAAAGAAAATTGAAAACGAAGAAAACGACTGTCAAAGAAATTATTGCCAAGTTTATTGAATATTGGCAAGCCTATTGAGCCATCCAAGCCATGGAAATTATTTAAGGTGAACATATGAGGAAGCCGAACAAAAGAACTTACCGTAGAAGAAGGGATTGATGGCAGATAGCTGGTGAGGAAATAAGTTGCAGACACACGGAACAACAAACTGCCAAACAAAACGGACACAGTGTAGAAAAGAACAAAGAGCACAAATATGAGAAAGGAGAAATAACATGAAAAAAATCGTTGAATACATTGCATGTCTAAATGAAAAATCCAAAATCATAAAAACAACTGTGCAGAAGCAGGTTTTTCCACTGTATTGAGACACCGAAGGCAACGAAATGATTTAACATGAAGATATGATGGATAGGAAAGAAAATAGTCTCACCGTAGAAGCAGTAATTGAAGGCTGAAAGCCGGTGAGGAAAGAAGGTGGAGACAGAGCAGGTGAGAAATTGGAGACAGAGCAAGTGAAAATTTTGAGGCAACAACGGATAGAGAGACCAGAAAGAATGAAAACCAGATATGTGAAAAAGGAGGAGTGACATGAAAAAAAAAATGGGTGAATAGATTGCATGTGCAAAAAGGTAAAATGAAACTGCAAGTGGTCGTTCTCAATTCCAGGTGGCAAGGAACTTCGACGCCGTCGAATGCACTTATTGTCAAAGGAAATTAATGAATGTGCAGGTGGATTTTATCTTTTGATCGCGAAGTCACAATTAATCATGGCATGCATTAAATAGGTCTGTGACGGAGCGAAATTTTGTTTAAAATTTCTAAGCAGCCGTAACTTTTGATGCATAAGATATTAATTGTTTAATGAAAAAACAGAATTGATAATGAGAAGCATTAAAGATCATCTGGCGCAGTGTAAGTTTTAGTTTAATTTTTACTCTATGTAAATTTGGAATTTGTTGACGCACCAGCGTTTGATGCCGTGTGTGTGCAATCTTCAAAACAGAAGCCGCGTCTCATTGAATCAACGGTACACCTGCGTTGATTGCTCAAACAACGACTGTGTGTCGCGTGTAGTTCCACAAATTGCAAAAGCATTTGTGTGAAATGGGATTTTATTCGGCATTGTATGTAAGATTGCTTGGCACGCAGAAGACAGCGCGCTGTGATGAAGTGGAGAACACGCTGCAATCTTTGATTTCAACCGCAACCGATTCAACGTGAGTCTGTGTGTTTTGAGGTTTTAATTTGCAGAAAGGGAGTGCATGCCCGCGTGGAATGTGAGCTTTTAAAAGCAGTAGTGTATATACGTGTCAAAGATAGAAATTTAGAAACGCACTGCATTGGGCGCATCTGGAAACAACGCAGATTCATTTTGCGCGTCTGTTGCAATTTTATGTTGATTAAGAGATTGAAAGATGAATTGCGTGGATTGATGCTAATGGGAAGTGTATTTTTTCTCAAACGTTTGTCTACCAAGAATTGGGGATTATTTAAAGCAGTTCAAATTGTATATAATTCCAATCGTATTATTGAAATCGAAATGAATATTAATGAGAAATGAATGAAGCGAAATATAGATAAATATTGTGAAAAATAAAACCCCGTTGTAACCTCGTGGAACAAAGAAGAGGAGGGTGCATTAAAACGGCAGCGTCAGTCTGCCTTTTCTACCCTTTGAATATGTACAAACAGCAGTGTATGCACCATCTCTGACATGCTGTGTTCTTGAAATGGCAATGTACTGTATTATATCGAAAATAACATATGATTAAAATTTTGCGGCCTTTTTTGTTTTCTTCGGGGGGCTGTTTGGTGAATATACTGTTAGCAGACGAAAAAAAAAAAGGGGTCAACATGCTTCCGCGGCGAAAAAATGCCAAATGTCCAGTCTACAGTCAATTTGAGTCATGCGTTACAGCGGCAAACCCGAACTGTTGTAGCTCTTTTGTTAATAATGTCAGATTTGAAATATAGTGAATTTTTTGTTTTCTTAAGAAAAAAACATTACAAAAAACAAAATTGACACCGAAATATATGTTATATTTGAGAAAGGAGAAGTGACATGAAAAGAAAAAAGGGTAATAAATTGCATGTGCAAAAGGTAAAATGAAACTGCAAGTGGTGACTTACAATGCCAGGTGGAAATGAATTTTAACGCTGGACATGCTGTGTTCTTGAAATGGCAATGTACTGTATTACATCGAAAATAACATATGATTAAAATTTTGCGGCCTTTTTTGTTTTCTTCGGGGGGCTGTTTGGTGAATATACTGTTAGCAGACGAAAAAAAAAAAGGGGTCGACATGCTTCCGTGGCGAAAAAATGCCAAATGTCCAGTCTACAGTCAATTTGAGTCATGCGTTACAGCGGCAAACCCGAGCTGTTGTAGCTCTTTTGTTAATAATGTCAGATTTGAAATATAGTGAATTTTTTGTTTTCTTAAGAAAAAAACATTACAAAAAACAAAATTGACACCAAAATATATGTTATATTTGAGAAAGGAGAAGTGACATGAAAAGAAAAAAGGGTAATAAATTGCATGTGCAAAAGGTAAAATGAAACTGCAAGTGGTGACTTACAATGCCAGGTGGAAATGAATTTTAACGCTGTCGAATGCACTTATTGTCAAAGGAAATTAATAAATGTGCAGGTTGATTTTTTCTTTTAATCGCGAAGTTACAATTAATGATGGCATCCATTAAATAGGTTTGTGACGGAGCGAAATTTTGTTTTAAATTTGTAAGCAGTTGAAACCTTTGAAGCATGAGACATTAATTGTTTAATGGAAAAAATAATTGATAATGGCAAGCATTAAAGATCATTTGGCGCAGTGTAAGTTTTAGTTGAGTTTTTTGTTTGTGCAAATTTTATCAAATTTATTTATAATTATTTGTTATTTGATTTTATCGAATTTATTCATAAGACTATTATATGAAATATATTTGTGAATGTTGATAGCAACTATTTGCTTTAAAAAACAACGTACGTCATTTATTATTTTATTATTATGATTTTAAGAAAAAAACATTAAAAAAAAAAAAATTGACATCGAAATATATGTTATATTTCAGAAAGGAGAAGTGACATGAAAAAAAAAAGGTTAATAAGTTGCACGCGCAAAAGGTAAAATGAAACTGCAAGTGATGACCTACAATGCCAGATGGGAATGAATCTTAACGCTGTCGAATGCACCTATTGTCAAAGGAAATTAATAAATGTGCAGGTTGATGTTTTCTTTTAATCGCGAAGTTACAATTAATGATGGCATGCATTAAATAGGTCTGTGACGGAGCGAAATCTTGTTTTAAATTTGTAAGCAGTTGAAACCTTTGAAGCAGGAGACATTAATTGTTTAATGAAAAAAATAATTGATAATGGCAAGCATTAAAGATCATTTGGCGCAGTGTAAGTTTTAGTTGAGTTTTTAGTCTGTGTAAATTTTATCAAATCTATTTATAATGATTTGTTATTTGATTTTATCGAATTTATTCATAAGACTATTATATGAAATATATTTGTGAATGTTGATAGCAACTATTTGCTTTAAAAAACAACGTATGTCAATTATTATTTTATTACTATGATTAGCATTATTATTATTATTATGATTAAATGTATTTGAAAATGTTGATAGGAATTATTATTATAATCATCATTATTATTATTATTATTATTATTATTATTATTGCAACGAATGTCAAGGGGAGAAATAAATGAAAGGGTGAGAAAATCCTGTCCCAAATGTAACACCAGTAATAGAGAAAAGAAATCGGAAATAGTTGATAGCAATTATTATTATCATTATTATTAGTATTATTATTATAATTATTATTATTATTAAAACGAATGTAAGCAGCAGAAATAAATGAAACGGTGAGAAAAATGTGCCCGAAATGTAACAGCAGCAAAAGGGAAAACAAAATCGAAATGAAAATTATAAGGAAAACGTAGAAATTATTTGATAAGCAATAAGAAATCAAAAATTGAAGGCCTAAACTGAAAATAAGCCATACAGGGATTGAAACCATAAATGAAAAGTATAAGGGCTCAAATGAAAGTAAATTTTCTTTCAATTTCCTTGCGAGGACAAAATTGAAGAAATTAAAACCTGTGGACCGCATTTATTAACCTCTTTGGACGGAAGCCGAAAATTAAAAGTTACAGGATAGAAATGAAAGGTGAATACTTAATCAAATCGAAGTTGAAGGATGAAATCGAACCAAATTAAGACCTCATGCAACAGATATATAAGGGCTACAACAGAAATTGCAACTTCAAGGACCGAAGTGCAAAAGAGCTAAACACGGGGGCCTCCCCTGCACTGCAACGTGCAGGGGAGAGAGACAAAGGCTCCCGCCGTCTTCAAGCGGCCGACGGGCCGTCCACACACATCAGACGGTGAAACGCGCCGACGCGGGAGGAAGAGGACTCCGACGCGCACCGATTGCGACGACGGTTAACCGTCTCCGATCAACGTATGACAACAGACGCGCCGGATGAACAGGGCGTGCGACGAAAAATCATGTGGCGCGTGCAAGGGACGGGCTGACAAACACCGAGAGAAATAATTTAACAATAGTGTCAATGACTGACCTGCCCCTGTACCTTTAACAGCATTTTTGTCTGATTGAGGGAGAGAACCGTATATAGCCATTTTACGAAATTAATAGAATAAGTGGACGACCGGCTGGGCAGACCGGATACGGCCGGTTCCACCTGTTCCCACCTGTGCAATTACGACGCAGCCCCCCGGTCTGGCGGCTTTTTAGTCGTTTTCGGGGGGCTGTTCGGCGAATACACTGTTTAAAGAGAAAAAAAAAAAAAAAAAAAAAAAAAAAAAAAAAAAGGGTGCATATGCTCGCGCGACGCACGAACGCCAGATATCCAGTCCACAGTCGATCTGAGTGTAGTGCTACAGTGGCATTCCCGAGCTCTTTTAGCTCTTTTGTTAATAATTAATTTAAGTTCCTGATTAACTTTCACTTTCTATTTAATTATAGATTTTATTAAAAAAAATTAAATAACCCTCAAATTCAATGGAAAATCTTATAATCAACAAGCCGTTCATTAAATGTATATTTTTCTTTTTTATTTAACATAATTTATTTTTTTATTTATTTATAAAACCTTCCTAATTTTCAAGGCATCAGTGTTTTCATATTTCCACCATTAGAGAAAAAAGAAAATAAGATCTTTGCTATTATATACCAAATTATTGATGAAAAAACATAAATTAATATTATAAAAAAAAGCATAAAAGAGAAAATGAACTATTTATTTTTGTAATTTTTTTATTGTAAGTTTTTTCACAATTTATATTTTGTTTGTTGTGTTTAATTTAAATTAGATTATAAAATAAACTAATCCTAATATAATAAATTTTATAATTCAAGTATCCGAATTTTCTTGTTTTTTAATAATAATTATAATTTTATGGTGGTGATTTCATTGAAACTTACTAAACACTACACAAATTTATTATTTGACCTAAATTTATATTATGATAAAAAATATCAAATAATTAATATTTTTTTGCATTGAAAAAAATATAATTTTGGCCAATAAGTGGTTAGTGTGTGTGTGTATATATATATATATATATATATATATATATATATATATATATATATATATATATATATATATATGAACATAGTTTCATTGTCTTATTAGTGACTATTTTCATTACAAAAGGAAGAGCAATTTCCGATTTGTTCTCCAATTTCTACCGACACAAAAACATAATTTCCAAGATTAGAAGAGGAAAAAGTGAAGGGATTCGAATCTAGATTCTACTTCTCTCTCTCTTTCAACACTATCAATTGACTAAATTTCCAAGATGATAAATAAATAAATAAATAAATAAATAAACTGAAAATGCATGCATGATGTGAAGAATAATGCCTTGTATCGCATCATTTGCTACGCGTGTTCACCGTTACAAAGACTTGTTTTAAAAATTATTTATGATA
>CM054986.1:10149510-10332017 GCA_029030765.1 Salix suchowensis | reverse complement strand
AAAACAAACCAACGACATTAGATAAATCTGAATTATATATACGTGGACGAGGGAGAAAACCGCATCATTGCTAAGCATTTTTTTTACTAGGTTTAAAGAAAATCCCAACTACAAAGCATATTTTTTTCATTATTTATTACTTATTGTTTAATAGTTTTATATTTAGATTCTAAAATTTTATTTTTTGTATTTTAGTCCCTAAGTCCAATATTCGATCGATCATATTCCAACTATGAAAATAATCGATCTTGATAGTAATAACTTAATTATAAAGGTAGTTTGAAATTAACATGTCAAAATAATTTATATTGATAAGAAAATAAATTAAAAAAAAATATAATTTCATTATATTGCATAAAACTTATCCTTAAATTGTTTTTAATGGACTTATGGTGGCAGGAAATACCAAATTGATTTTGTTTTTTTAGATGGGATACCATATTTTGCACTTTTCTATGGCCTGAAAGTCTCTGATGGAAGGATATCAATTTTGTTGTGTTTTAGTTATACAATGATATCTTTTGGTTTCAAAATATTTTGAGATATCGTTGTATATATAAATATAATTTCATTGTAATTCAAAAATAACTTAAATTTAAATTATATGATTTAAATTCTAAATACAAATAAAAAAAGAATTATATCAATATAATCCAATTAACTAAATACTTAATAAATATTTAAGATATAATTTCTTTACAAAAATAAATGCACCCTTCTAGATCCATTGAAAAATCTCCGGCAAATCTACTTCACAGCCACAAGCGGAAGAAAAGAGGGTGGTGGGGTCGTTGCACGGCAACGCCCTGCACATGCATCAACTTCTACGTACATCGTGCAACGACCTGCACATGCATCAACTTCTACGTACATTGAGTAGTGCTTAATCAGGGAGGGTGGTGGGGTCGTTGCACGGCAACGCCCTGCACATGCATCAACTTCTACGTTGAGTAGTTAGGTTGCTGTTTGTAATATGATTTCGGCTATTTTTGAAAATATTTTTGTTTAAAAATATATTAAAAATATATATTTTTTATTTTTTAAAATTATTTTTGATATCATCATATCAAAATAATTATAAAAAATTAAATTTTATTAATTTAAACTTAAAATTAAAAATAATAAATTTTAAAAATAATTTTGAAAAGAATTCCCAAACACCACCCAGCAGTGTTTATTGTGTTTAGGTCATTTTTTCTAAACACATTCTAGAGAGGGGAGAGATTTTTGGATATATATCTTCTTTTTCATTTTCTTTTTCATATTCTTGCCCTTTAATATATATATATATATACATATTTGAAAAGATGGATATAGTTATTTTTTTAAAATGCTTTTCATTTAAAATTATATTAAAATAATATTTTTTTTAAAAAATTATTTTTGATACAAGGACATGAAAATGATATAAAAATATTAAAAATATTTAATTTAAAAAAAATAAAAATAAAAATTTTATTTTTAAAAACAAATCCGTGCCAAACAGTGCCATAGTTAAAGACGCGTCCTTACATTATTTATATTAATAAGTTGACGCATTCAAGTTACTGAAAGGGAGATTGGTGAAACTTAAAACGACTCCATTTTACAGGTCCCACCAGCAGGGTGAATTGTCCACATCAAAATATTCAACTCCTAGATAATCCACCCTTGACTGTTCTATTCAATGAAGTTCAATGAGTTGTTGAAGGCCTAAATAATTCACCCTCTATTTTACAAGCCCTGTTTCTCGTTTTGTTTCCAAAATTTATTTGAAATTAACCTGTTAAAATAATTTATATGGATAAGAAAATAAATTTAAATAAAATATTATTTTAAAATTATTTTTGAAATCAGTGCATCGAAATACTATTTTTTAATTTAAAACATGTCCCGGTTTTACTATGCGAATCCACAATAAAACTTACAATTAATATATATTTTTGTGGAAGATGAACGGATGTTGATGTAGCCGAGTTGATCTAAGGCGCACGAGATTAAGGTTTTGTCTGAAAGGGCATGAGTTCAAATCCCACTCTCAACACATTTCTGTTTTGCTTGGACATGTGATTGACTTTTTTAAGAAAATATATTTTTTATTTAGAAATATATGAAAATAATAATTATTTTTAATATTAGCACATGAAAATAATCTAAAATCATTAAAAAAATATTAAAAAAATACAATGTTTGTTTTCTGTCCATATTTATTCATTTATTCTTTTAGATAAAAAAAATATTCGGTTCATTTTTTGTCAGGGTTTTATTTTTATTAGATTTGGTTCAAAAATTTTAATTTATGTTGATGATAATTTTAAAATTAATATTTGCTCATTTTTCCCTTTATTTTTTTTTGTTTTTCTGTTATTATATATGTTTTTCGGATCAGATAATTTTATAATTTTATTGTTTGTGCAATGATAATGATAATTTTAGTGATTATTTTTTATTGTGTTTTGTTAAAATGTTTTGATTTTTTTTTATATTTTTTCAGGGCAATTTAATGATTTTAATTGTTTGGGCAGTAATGTTGATAATAATTTTAACTGTTATAGTAATGAAAATGACGATAATATAGGGATGAATTTTCAATTTATGGTTTCGTTTTTTTATGAATAGAAAATTAACTAATTTGTTATTTGATTATTACAGGTCTTGTCACAATTTAAGAAAGATATTTCTCTCTTGTCTCTATTGATTATGTTTTGATATCTATGCTCTTCTATTTTAATTATTTATTCTTTTTATAACTAATTTGATTTAAGAAAATATTTTCATGATAATATTGTTTTTTTTTTATATCAAGACGAAGACAAATTTGATCAACCTCATTAACTAGATTAACCCAATAAATCTGCAACACTTCATTACGCTTAATAATTTTTAATTATATGATAAAAAATAAATATTAACAAAACTAAGTATCAACCTGTTACTAGGATGTCATTCTGAGAGCACGATAATTTTATAAAAAATAAATTAAGAAATTTAATTCTCAATAATTATATTTTTATGCAATTATTTTTTTATTTAATAATACACTTGATCATCAATTCAATTTCAATATGATTAATTATTTTATATCTTTGAACTCATATACATGTACATCAAAATAACTTTTTTTATAGTGATCTTAATGATTCATTTTCTAGTCTGTCGATCACAGTGACTGCAGAATTTTCTAAGGCACACCATTTTTTTAATTTCTTTTACTAACCTTTGAGCTTGTCAAGGTAGTCAAGGATGTCAAGGACTAGAAAAATTCAAAGATTTAATGCTAATTTATTTTTTAAAGTGTTTTTTTTATTTAGAAATATATTAAAATAATATATTTTTTATTTATTTTTAAAATAAATTCTTACATCATCACATAAAAATAATATAAAAACACCATAATTTTTTAATTTAAAATAAAAAAAATCAATTTTTTTGAAAAGTTCTTTTAAAACTCAGTTAGAAACATATTCTTATTCCAACTTTGTTTTACAGTAAATATCTTGAAAGCTCCTTGAAACTATAATAATAATTGATATAATTTTCGCATGCCGACACCCACTATCTTGAATTGAAAATTCGCTTTGTGGTAAAATAGGAAGCTATATATTCCATGAATTGGTGCCCCATTTCCTGTAAAATATTAAATGAATGTACAGCAACTGGACTTTTGGGCTCATCTTATTTGAAATTGATAAAAGTTCATATATATATATATATATATTCGCATATATATATATACAAATTAGGGAGTATATATATATATATATATATATATATCCCTAATTTATACAAATTAGGGAGTACATATATACTACTTTATAGAAATTAGGGATGCTGGTTAGCTTTATCATGACAATGATGTTTTGGGTTTGCTTTATCATGACAGTGACATGATAGTAAAGCACAATTTAATATTTTTTTAGAGATTATATAATTTTGTTTGTTTTTTAGCAATTTAATATTTTGACTTTCTTTCAGTAGAGAGATATCGATAGAGCACAGTGTTTGATTTTGTTTCTGATGAGTCTCATATATGAGACAGAAGAGAAGAATGGATATTACTTTTGAAAAATTAATTAAAACGGGGCGCGCGATGCGTACATTTAATTTAATATTTAAGTTATTTAATTTAATATTTAAGTTATTAAAAAATACAATTGTAATCGCAACGGAAATTCCAAGGCATTTTAAAATCATTTATAAATAACGGATTATCTGTTACAAATGATTTTAAACGGCAATGAATTTTCTATTGCAATTTAAATTTGTAACAATAAATCTGTTGCAATCCATTTTTTTTTGTTGCAAAACATATTCCATCGCTAATTTGCTCCAATATTTGCAATGATTTTTTTTTTCAGTTGCAAATATCCATTGCAAACGACCTCCTTTTCTTGTAGTGGCAGCAGTACTGAGTCTTTATCGTTTCCCATTCATCATTTCTGCCAACAAAAGTGTGAAGAAATCCATCATCATCATCATGCAATGTAGGGAGGGTCTTTGCTTGCCATAACCATTGACCAACATCATTACTGAAAGCCTATATCGATACATATTCTATTCTCGCCACCTTTGAAGTTGGGTCACTGATGAGTTTTGTATCGAAGAAAACAAAAGTTGAGCTTTCTTGATTAAAAAAATGACCCATTTGAATTTGATTACTATCTTAAACCATTTGACTTGTTCTTGTGATTGGGGGATCGATTTCACGTTGAATTGAAGGGTTCATCTGGTGTGGAAGGAAAGAGAGCAGCTGGAAGGGTTTTATTATGATCTTCGAAGATAGCCATAACGGATTCATTGTTGTTTATTGGGACCAAAATGGTTTATTTATTTATTTATTTATGTTTTTTTGGGATTAATAACATGTTTGGCATTGCGGTCCAGCCGCAGTTTGCTTAAAATTTAATTTTTTGTTTATTTAAAATGAAATTTTTTTTTGTGTTTTTAGATCATTTTGATGTACTTGGTATTAAAAATAATTTTTAAAAAATAATAATAAAAATATTATTTTGATATATTTTTAAATAAATTTTTTTTTAAAAAATAACCGTAATCACATTTCCAAACATAAAAAGTGAAGAGAGGGAATAAAGCTGACGGCGGTGTTAATATTAACTATAATCCAAAAGGCATGTAAAATCATTATTCGCCACATTACTTTTAATACATAAACAAATGATTTTCTTTCCCTACACTTTTCCTTTTAAAATTCTCTTTATAGACCTAAATTAATTTTTAATTAAAGCAAATATATTAAGAGATGACAAGATTCGAAATAGAATACCAAAGTGAAAAAAGCAACAAAAATGAGTGGTTATTTCAAAATTGGGATGAAAAGCTCATTTTGGTCCTCAAACTTTATTTCTTTATTATTTTTTTCCTTCTTAGAAATCAAACTTTGTAATTCATCTGGGTTGCATAAATAATTATTGATTTATTAAATTTAATGCATGTATAAACTTTTCAATTTACAATTGAGATTTTTTTATATGAAAAAGCATTTAAAAAATATAAAATAATAGTATATTATTATTATATAAACCAGAAATATTTTAATAAAAATATGACTTTATTCAATTACTTTTTTCTAGTACAAATTTTAAATTACAGCACCAAGCAAAACAAACGACACAACTCGTTGATCCTGATAAACAGGTATGCCATCAAGCAAATGGTTTTAGAATCGGGACAAAAACATTATAATATTTATTAAAACAAAAAACAAACATCTGTGAATAAAATAAGCAACCATTTGCTCTAGCAGTCGAGATTAGTTTATTCTTTCGTCGTGCAAAGATCTTGCTTCTCTCTGCAAACACCGCGCTGTGTGCTCTACGCCACGTTGCGAGGTGCTATCCAAAGTAAAGCCACGAGTCCCCATTGGGACGATCTAAAAGGTGGCCAACCACTGTTGCATAAACAAGTGATCACCGAGGACGAAGCCAAGAATCTGTAAAGAAAAAGAAAACAAAACCAGCAGTGGAAATGGAAAACCAGCACCATGCATTCATGGCGCCAATGATTTTGCTCCAACCATATCAATACCACTCGCTCGGTGATCACAGCCTGTAAGTTAATTACTAACCCCGATAGAGTGTAATCAATCAAGTTTGCTAAATCATTAAAAATGTAATCGACTTAGCTGGATTTTTGTTGAATCAATGTTTTATCTTATTAATCAATTCCAAGCATATATTCTAATCAACTTGTTAAATCATATTAAGTTTAATAATTATATAAACTGATCCGTTACACATTCAACTTAAAAAATGTGTCACTTGTATTCACTGTGCTATAAATACCCCACAAGAACAAACCTCTTTCTTCACAACTCAAGAAAAAGAGGAAGCTAATCGAAAGGAGCTATTTGTTACGTTAAAAGAAGCTAGAATTTTCATTTTAGGACAAGAAAGAATGGCAAGCACTGGTCAGGTCATCCGTTGCAAAGGTAATACGCCAACACTATTACAAACCATGTTTCTTTTTCCACTTTCTGGTTTCTGGGCTCTTCTTAAAATTTGGAAACGAGCTTGATGAGCTTATTTTTTGTGTGAGTTTAACAGTGCTGGTTTGTTACTGCTGATTTTTCTTTTATGGTTTGTTTGGTTACTTAGGAAATGAAAGAACAGAGATTTTTCTTGGAAATCTTTGTTTGTATCTGAAACAAGCAGAGGGTGAAAATCAGATTTTGTGGGAAAATATTTAAAGAACATTCACTCATCAGACTTTTTTTTATAAAAAAAACACTGGAGTAGAAATTTGATTATAACTTTAATATAGTCTTTATAATCAAACTTGAACTAAGCCTTAATTTGTCTATGAATTTCAAATTTTTCCTTTTCTGTTCCTTTTTTGATGATTAATCGGATGGATGTTTGTAGCTGCTGTGGCATGGGAAGCTGGAAAGCCACTGGTGATGGAGGAAGTGGATGTGGCTCCACCTCAAGCCATGGAGGTTCGTGTGAAGATCCTCTTCACTTCCCTCTGCCATACTGATGTATACTTCTGGGAAGCCAAGGTATGTGATCGCATTTTCAAATTTTATTACTACATAATCTTGCATGAGATCTTGTTTTGTGGGAGATTTTGTAGTTATACTTGCAGAGATTGATACTCTAACATTGGTTGGAAATTGCAGGGGCAAACCCCATTGTTTCCTCGCATCTTTGGTCATGAAGCTGGAGGGTATGAATTTGAGCCATTACTCCATTACTTGTTGCATATAGATCATCCCTTTGTTTATTTTGATAGCGATGAATAAGGGTGACTAGTTTGATTTGCCCCCCTCATTTTTCTATTTTCTTTTGGGGGCGTGTAGGATCGTTGAGAGTGTTGGTGAAGGTGTGACAGACCTGGAGCCTGGTGACCATGTGCTTCCTGTATTCACAGGAGAGTGCAAGGAATGCCGGCATTGCAAATCAGAAGAGAGTAACATGTGTGATCTTCTCCGGATCAACACTGACAGAGGTGTGATGCTGAATGATGGCAAGTCTAGATTTTCAATTAGAGGGCAGCCCATTTACCATTTTGTTGGCACGTCAACCTTCAGCGAGTACACTGTGGTTCATGTTGGCTGTCTGGCCAAGATCAATCCTGCTGCTCCGCTGGACAAAGTTTGTGTCCTCAGCTGTGGAATCTCTACAGGTCGGGAAAAAACCACTTCAATCGTTCGTAAACGAGTAAAGATTTTCCCACATTCTTTTGATGAGGATTTGGTTTCGTGTTGTAGGTCTAGGAGCCACATTGAATGTTGCAAAGCCGAAGAAAGGCTCCACGGTGGCCATTTTTGGACTGGGAGCTGTAGGGCTTGCAGTAAGTTTCTTAACCAAAACCCGATACAGATGATTTCTCTATCCATTTTACGAGTTCTGATGCTAGCCTGCTACCTGTGTTAAATATGTTTCTGCTGTTTGTCATGACCAGGCTGCTGAAGGTGCTCGGATTTCGGGTGCTTCAAGGATTATTGGTGTTGATTTGAATGCCAACAGATTCGATGAGGGTAAAGCAACCATTTAATTTGATCAGTTTTCTTTTGCTTTTCAGTTATTGCTTTCTGATGTTCATATACATTTGATTTCTGATGTTCAACAGCCAAGAAATTTGGCGTGACGGAGTTTGTGAACCCCAAAGATCATGACAAGCCTGTTCATGAGGTTTGTAAGAACACGAGTCACGTTTGGAGGAATGATTTGTTTAAACCTTCTGCCTCGGCTCTAATGTATAGATCTACTGTCTTTAGGTGATAGCGGAGATGACGAATGGAGGAGTGGACAGAAGTGTTGAGTGTACAGGAAGTGTCAGTGCCATGATTTCTGCTTTCGAATGCGTCCATGATGTAATTTTCTCAGAACAGTGATCAGAAATAAAGAAAAACAAACACATTTAAACACCTGAATCTGCTAACACCATGGATTTTTTTGCAGGGATGGGGCGTTGCCGTGCTAGTCGGCGTGCCAAACAAAGACGATGCTTTCAAAACCCATCCAATGAATATCTTGAATGAGAAAACTCTCAAGGGTACTTTCTTTGGAAACTACAAGCCGCGCTCTGACCTTCCTTCAGTCGTAGAGAAGTATATGAACAAGGTAACTTCATATACCTGATGAAATTTCTCAAAATATATCTACTAAAATGATCTTTAACAGCGCCATTCCTCCTCTGGTTTCGAGCATTCTATGATCATGCAAAAACCCTGTAAACGTAACTAGTTATAACCTGTGCAGGAGCTGGAGCTGGAGAAATTTATAACCCATGAAGTCCCTTTCGCTGAAATCAACAAGGCTTTCGAGTTCATGCTCAGTGGAGCTGGCCTCAGGTGTATTATCAAGATGGATGCGTAAGAGAAGACTGGCCTGTCTGTTCTGATAGTTATCAGTGAGATGAAACAATGAAATTCATGGTTTAGATTGATAATCAAGCAAAGCTTTTCTCATGTAACTTTTCTTGGTACAAAAACTTCCTTTTTTCTGGAATGAATAAATAAAATTTACTGTTACTAAAGATAATCAGCGTGTTCATTAATCTCACAAGAAGAACACAGACAAAAGACATCTCAGAATCGAATCCCTCTTATCTCAGCAAGAGCCAACACTTTGTTTTCAATGAATGATCAGTTGGAACAGTATTGGCCTTGTGTGGTCAAGTTTTCTAGAACTTTCACTTCTCGAAAAAGTTCATAAATGCGAAGAAATTGAAAGTCTGGTGGTAAATAAATAAATAAACCACAGCTTAACACAATCCACAACAGCATTGAGTTGAAAGTTCATCTGTTTTTTTTTTTATTTATTTATTAACGTTGATATGCAGGTCACTTTATGTGTATCTTGATTAATCTCACGAACCTTCAAGTTCATGATCATTTAAACTTTTAGTAACTATTATATTAGCTGAAAGTTTCATATGTTATTATCACCAGACGCGTGGTTGATTTGTGTCACGAGTCTATACATTTTATTTTATAATAAATGATGTTTAGGTAATTATAAGTGTTTTTTCTTTCAAAAATAAACTCCTTAGATTATAGCTTTAATTAGTCAAATAAATTGATTTTATTTTAATTAAATGATAAAATAAATAAGCAATAAGTAAGAATAAACAAACTAGTATTATATAAAAAAAAGTGATGACATTAACTTAGAAAAAACAAATTTATTTCAAAAGCTGAAAAATGTAGGTTAGTTTTTCAGAAATTAAATATGAAATGAAGAAAATTGATAAAATGCAAATGGACACAAAAACTAGCCCACATGAATTCAAGTTAACATAATAAACATGTAACCTGACAATAAGAGTTGAGTTAACTCATATTAACTCGCCAAACTCATGTCTTAGGTCAAAGAGGATGAGATAATCGGATAAGATATCGAATAAAACCCTACAAATAATTTTTTTTCTAAAAATAATTTATATTGAAATGATAAAATTAAAAAAATAAATAAGATAAAAATAGAATTTCAACCCCGTTAACTTTTCAAACCTGATGAAAATGAATTATTACATTGGAAATACTATATATGAAAAAGATCATGAAACTCAATACCCAACAAATCAAATGTTGGGTAAAAAATCAATTACACAAAAAGATCCAAAAAAAAATAAAAGTAAAAATTAATTAGAGGGAACCTATTTTTTTTGTTATTTGATGTTGAAATTGAAAAAAAATAACTTTAATAAAAAATAAAAAAAATCAAAAGAATAAAGAAACCAAATTAGAAAAAAATACTTTAAATATTGATAGACGAAATAAAATCAAAAGCCAATAAAACCCTTTCACAAAATGATCAAGAACAAAATAATTGGAAGATAAAATTAAAATATAAAAAACAATCTTTATTTACAACAAAACCACCTCAAAACCTTTGACATTTACCATTCCAATAAAAAAAAATATGACAACACTCTTAACAACATAATAAAAATATATTTTTGATGGTTGGGAGGCTATGTACAAAATACAATTGTGGATACGCTTTCCATGTACAAAATTTATTTTTTATTTAAAGAATATTTATTCAATATATAAGATCAAATAAACCTTATGAAACTAGTAATAACAAAAGAACCCTAGTGAAAAAAATAAAATAGTTCCTTCGAACAATTTTATCTATTTTATTTAAAAAATAATGTTGTTATATTTATTATATTTTAAAAAATATATAAATATATTTGTCAATCAATTTCAAAGATTGAGTTTAAAGATAATTAAGTAATCATATAAATTTACCTTTTGGTTTACGCTTTTATGTTATTTATTTATTTTGAACAAATTGGTTATCGTGACAGCAACCAGCAAGTGGTAATCAGAGTGAGGGTTTTTGAATACCTGGAGCGAAGGTCAACGGTCAACAAAACCACAAGAGAAAACAAAAACCACAAGGGCTAATTACAAACTAATCCCCAATCGTGATAGAGATTTTCAAATTGATTACCAAACCAAAAGCTTTTGAAGTTGTGCCATCTGACTATACATAACTTACAGTAAACTAATTGGAGATTGCATTAACCAGATCAACTTTAGTTGGAGGACCGATTTGTAGTTATGTAAAACCAGAAACAGTCCTATCCTGAAACCAGGGAGCCGCAGGTTCCAAAGACGGAGGACAAACAAAACAGCAGAAACCGTCAACGGTTTTCTCTTAAAACTCTCGAAATCGATAGTCCACGGTTATACACGAGAGACTTCCAAATTTCTGCAACTATAAATACCCACAAAGACAAGCTTGTTTCCTCACATCTCAAGAAACAGAGCAAGCTGATCAAAGACACCCTAAAAGAAGCTGTTAAAGTTCGTTTAAGACGAGAAAGAAAATGTCAAGCACTGCTGGTCAAGTTATACGTTGCAAAGGTAACCAAGAAAACCTACTTTACTCTGTTCATGTTTTTTCGTTTCTGGTTATCTTTTGAGGTGTCTAATTTATTGTCTTATTGATCACCAAATGTGAATTTCTTTTACTTTAATAATGGGATGCGTGCTCTTTAATTTGTAGCTGCTGTGGCATGGGAAGCTGGAAAGCCACTGGTGATGGAGGAAGTGGATGTGGCTCCACCTCAAGCCATGGAGGTTCGTGTGAAGATCCTCTTCACTTCCCTCTGCCACACTGATGTATACTTCTGGGAAGCCAAGGTGATTCGCCTTTTCTATTATGATCTTTTTTCAGTATCTGGGATTTTCTAGCTGTGCTTGTATGGATTGTTATTGTAATTAACATCGGGGATCAAATTGCAGGGCCAAACCCCATTGTTTCCTCGCATCTTTGGGCATGAAGCAGGAGGGTATGTCCATTAACTGCTCTGCTTAGATTATGCTTTTTGTTTATTTTTGATAGCGATGAATTGGGGTGACTAATTTGAATTTTTCCCCTCATTTTTCTTTTGGGGGCGTGTAGGATCGTTGAGAGTGTTGGTGAAGGTGTGACAGACCTCGAGCCTGGTGACCATGTGCTTCCTGTATTCACAGGAGAGTGCAAGGAATGCCGGCATTGCAAATCAGAAGAGAGTAACATGTGTGATCTTCTCCGGATCAACACTGACAGAGGTGTGATGCTGAATGATGGCAAGTCTAGATTTTCAATTAGAGGGCAGCCCATTTACCATTTTGTTGGCACGTCAACCTTTAGCGAGTACACCGTGGTTCATGTTGGCTGTCTGGCCAAGATCAATCCTGCTGCTCCGCTGGACAAAGTTTGTGTCCTCAGCTGTGGAATCTCTACAGGTCGGGAAAACACCACTTCAATCTTTCTTAAACTAATAAAGATTTTCCCACATTCTTTTGACGAGGATCTGGTTTCGTGTTGTAGGTCTAGGAGCCACATTGAATGTTGCAAAGCCGAAGAAAGGCTCCTCGGTGGCCATTTTTGGACTGGGAGCTGTAGGGCTTGCAGTAAGTTTCTTAACCAATACCCGATACAGATGATTTCTCAATCCATTTCAGGAGTTCTGATGCTAACCTGCTACCTGTGTTAAATATGTTTCTGCTGTTTGTCATGATCAGGCTGCTGAAGGTGCTCGGATTTCGGGTGCTTCAAGGATTATTGGTGTTGATTTGAATGCCAACAGATTCGATGAGGGTAAAACAACCATTTAATTTGATCGTATCACCAGTTTTCCTACGCTTTTTCTGTTATTGCTTTCTGATGTTCATACACAACTGATTTCTGATGTTCATCTGTGTTTATTATTTCAACAGCCAAGAAATTTGGCGTGACGGAGTTTGTGAACCCCAAAGATCATGACAAGCCTGTTCATGAGGTTTGTAAGAACACGAGTCAAGTTTGGAGGAATGATTTATATGAACATTCTGCTTCGGTTCTAATGTATAGATTTACTGTCTTCAGGTGATAGCGGAGATGACGAATGGAGGAGTGGACAGAAGTGTTGAGTGTACAGGAAGCGTCAGTGCCATGATTTCTGCTTTCGAATGCGTCCATGATGTAATTTTCTCAGAACTGCTTCAGTGATCAGAAAAAACGAAAAAGAAACACATTTAAACACCTGAATCTGCTAACACCATGGATTTTTTTGCAGGGCTGGGGCGTTGCCGTGCTAGTTGGCGTGCCAAACAAAGACGATGCTTTCAAAACCCATCCAATGAATGTCCTGAATGAGAGAACTCTCAAGGGTACTTTCTTCGGAAACTACAAGCCGCGCTCTGACATTCCTTCAGTGGTAGAGAAGTATATGAACAAGGTAACTTCCTATACCTGATGAAATTTCTCAAAATATCTACTAAAATGATCTTTAACAGCGCCATTCCTCCTCTGGTTTCGAGCATTCTCTGATCATGCAAAAACCCTGTAATCGTAACTAGTTATAACCTGTGCAGGAGCTGGAGCTGGAGAAATTTATAACCCATGAAGTACCTTTCGCTGAAATCAACAAGGCTTTCGAGTACATGCTCAGTGGAGCTGGCCTCAGGTGTATTATCAAGATGGATGCATAAAAGAGACTGTTTTGGTTGGGTTTGCGACAGGGAACAATAAAATTCTTGTTTGAGATTGTTGATTTAAGAAAGTTCATGTAATTTACTTCATTGTAGATTACAAAAACATATAATAGCCATTTCTGGCCAGATTAGCCATGTAACAACCAGCCATGTTTCCTTGTATATTTAAATCAAAGAATCACATATTCGTTTTCATTGAGTTGTTTGGTTTGTGATTTGTTTTTTTAATTGGAATGGAATATTTTGGTTTTGGTGCACTGATGCGGGGTTGTACTATGTTTATTTGTGTGTATATATATAATTAAATATATTAATTTTAAAATCTTAATTCGAATTTAAAAATAAAATTATTTAGAATTATGTAATTTAATTTAAAAAAACATAATAAAATGATTTTTAAAAAAAATATGAACATGTATAATATTACGAGATTGTTATCATTAATATTGCAAGGTCATTATATTTTTTAACTGCTCTGAAATTTTAACAATATATATAAATATGTTAAGAGACTCCTCGTAAATTTTATCTCAATCAACGGTCGAATTAAGAGATATGATTGATATTATAAAATTATTTATTATTTAAAAAAAAATACTATTTGACTGAAACGATATACTTTCAACTGAAATTTAGCCAAAAAATCCAGAATAGATTGAAATTTAATCCAAACTAAAAATAACATTGTTTTATATTATTTGTTTAATCGGTACAAAACATTTCGGTCGCGAAGCCAGGCCAGATCAGCAAGCTCGCCTGGCCAAATTTGGCAATCATGAGGAACAAAATCTCATATATCAAATAATTTTCAGTGAGGCTATTGGTCTGATATTGATGCTGCTATTATTTGTAGCACATATATACAAATCAAAGTTTAATTATCAATGTAGCCGAGAACGTGAGCCGATGACATGCCTTGTAATCAATATATTTGAGCCAATAAATCTCCCAGGCCTGAAAGACACGGTATATTTGAGCCAATAAAAATATCATTTGCTTTATTTTATTTTTAAAAAATAATTGATATTTTAACAAAACATTTTAATTATTGATGTTTTTTTAAATTAAAAAAATATACTCTTTTTAGAAAAACATGGATTGTTTTGTATATATACTGTGATTGATTTTTTTAGATATTAAAATGATGATAAACTCAATTGATCCAAGTCGACCCACCAAACTTGTCATCTAAGTGATAAACTTCGGTGAATTTAATAAGTTAATTTCTTAAAACTATATTTTATTTAATAAGATAATTTCTCAAATTTATAGTTTTTATATTAATTAAATAATAAAAAAATAGATGATTATAATACAACAACCAAATAAGAAAAAAAATGATGGATTGCATAAAAAAATGCGTAATAATATTAATTAAATATTTGTATTATCTCACCTGAGAACAAAACAAAAAAAGTGAAATTTAATAAAATAATATTCAAACATATTTTTTTATTAATTTATAATTTTGAAATTAAAATTTTAAAAAAATATTTATATTTTTTAGAAATTAATTATTTTTTGATTTTTTCTAAAAGTTACGTATAAGGGCGTTCTAGCCTAGGCTTGCACCTTTTTTTTTTTTTTTAAATCAGACAAACAACATGTTCTCCATCAATGATTAAAAAAATAAAATAAAACAAAATTGCATGTTGTCCATCACCTATTTGAACGATAAATCTGCAAAATTGTTTTTGCAGACTGAATTAAAAGTATAGTATATAGTTCGAGGAGTGGTTTGTAGTTAGCCAAAACCAGACACACAGAGAACAGAAGCCAGAAACAGGGGAAGCCGTTGTTGCAAACAAAGGATTACAAAGGACAAACGAAAGCTGTGAATGGTTTTGTTTTTTAAAAAAAATTCAAATTTACGGTCAACCATAATATAAAAAACTTCATAAGCATACTATAAATACCTATTTTGTTAACTTATTTTCACATATAATTATTAAAACTAACAAGTTGATTTAGTTAAGAAAACCCGCGAAAATAGGAACATAAGTTTACAAAGTTGTTTTTGCAGACTATAGTAAGAATAGAGTATAGTTCGATGACTGGTCTGTGGTTAGCCAAAACCAGACAAGAAAACAGAAACAGGGGAAGCCGCTGTTGCAAACAAAAGATTACAGAGGACAAACGAAACAGTAAATGGTTTTGTTTTAAAAAATACTCAAATTTACGGTCAACCATAATATAAAAAACTTGATATGCATCCTATAAATACCTACAAAGACAACCCTGTCTCGTCACAACTCAAGAAACAGAGCAAAGAATTCCGTTCGAGACGACAAAAAAAACAATGTCAAGCACTGCCGGTCAAGTCATCAGCTGCAAAGGTAACCAGTAAAGTTCATGATTCCTTGTAGGGTCTGTGATTTGTTCTCTGTGCTGTTGTCATTTTGTGTTTTTCGATTTTTCATTCAAGTTTGTCGACGACTGAGTTCATTTTGCCTAATCTGTAGCTGCCGTGGCATGGGAAGCTGGGAAGCCACTAGTAATAGAAGAGGTGGAGGTGGCTCCTCCTCAAGCAATGGAGGTTCGTTTGAAGATCCTCTTTACCTCCCTCTGCCACACTGATGTTTACTTCTGGGAAGCCAAGGTGACTGCGTTTTCAAATTTGATTATTGTGCCTGCATTTCAGTCCTCTTTTTTTTTTCGAAGTTATGCTCACGAAAACGAGGTGTCAAATTGCAGGGTCAAACCCCAATGTTTCCTCGAATTTTTGGTCATGAAGCAGGAGGGTATGTGTTGGATCATTGCAGGGTCCATTACTGGTCATGCTTGTAACAGTGATGAGACTAATTTGATTCTCTGTGATCTTGGCTTTCAGGATTGTGGAGAGTGTTGGGGAGGGCGTGACAGACCTCGAACCCGGTGACCATGTGCTTCCTGTCTTCACAGGAGAGTGCAAGGAATGCCGCCATTGCAAATCAGAAGAGAGCAACATGTGTGATCTTCTCCGGATCAACACTGACAGAGGTGTGATGCTGAATGATGGCAAGTCAAGGTTTTCAGTCAGGGGGCAGCCCGTTTACCATTTTGTTGGCACCTCAACCTTCAGCGAGTACACTGTGGTTCATGCTGGCTGTGTCGCCAAGATCAATCCCGCTGCTCCTCTTGACATAGTCTGTGTTCTCAGCTGTGGAATCTCCACAGGTCGGGAGAGATGCACGATTTTATAAAAATTACTGATCTGGGGAATCTGAAGCTTTCTCTTAACTGGGGTTTATCTTTTTACGTTGTGCAGGTCTTGGTGCCACCTTGAATGTCGCAAAACCAGAGAAAGGCTCTTCGGTAGCCATTTTCGGATTAGGAGCTGTAGGCCTTGCTGTAAGTTTATATTTTCCTGGTAGATTACCGATGCGTTTTTCTATTCAAGCTGCTGGTAGTGCTTAAGCAGAACTTGTTTGCGTTGTTTTTTCCTCGGCCAGGCCGCTGAAGGGGCTCGAATTGCCGGTGCTTCAAGAATCATCGGTGTCGATTTGAATTCCAATAGATTCGAAGAAGGTGAGAGAAGCTATAACGCTGCTCCTTGTCGATTCTCTTAAATGATTGATTGATGGCTAGCTATATCTAATAGATAATACCTCAAAACTGATGAATTTAAGTAGCTTTAACGTTGATTCTCGGTGATGATAACTGCATTTCTGATGCCCATTTGTTTTCTTTCAACAGCCAAGAAATTTGGCGTCACCGAGTTTGTGAACCCGAAAGATTATGACAAGCCTGTACAAGAGGTAAGTGACACGGTGAGTGGTGTTTTGAGCGACTGGCTTCCGCGAGTCCTACAACTGTGTCCTCATTCTTGTTTACTGTCCTCAGGTCATTGCTAAAATGACCGATGGAGGAGTTGATCGAAGCGTGGAGTGTACCGGGAGCATCAATGCCATGATTTCTGCATTTGAATGCGTCCATGATGGATGGGGTGTTGCTGTGCTTGTTGGTGTGCCGAACAAAGATGATTCTTTCAAAACCCACCCAATAAATTTCCTGAATGAGAAGACTCTCAAGGGTACCTTCTTTGGCAACTACAAACCACGCTCCGACCTTCCTTCAGTTGTCGAAAAGTACATGAACAAGGTAAATCGGAGCTCCCATTAATCCTATCCAGCATGCAGTGTGAACATGCATGTATGTAGTGGCCTTGAATTATGGTCTCTTTTGGTATTTCTTCGAGGGAACCTCAAGATAAATTGTGTCAAAACATCAACTTAAACGATCATCAACTTGAACATTAACTAGTTCTAACTTGTGCAGGAGCTGGAGCTGGAGAAATTTATAACCCATGAAGTCCCTTTCTCCGAAATCAACAAGGCTTTCGAGTACATGCTTAGTGGAGCTGGCTTGAGGTGTCTTATACGTATGGATGCATAAAAGATGACTGGTTTGGTTTGGTTTGGTGTGACTGGAAACAATAAAATTCTTGTTTGAGATTGTTGATTAAAGAAAGTTTGTGTGTATGAGTATAATTTATTTCATTGCAGATGACAAAAAAATGTAATTGCTGTTTTTGGCATGTATATTTAAATCAAAGAATGACTTGTTCTTTTTCATTCAGTTTGTGTTTTTAAATGGATACGAAAACATTGGCGGGAAATCCTGAAGCCTGGTCACACTAACAACTTCACTTGTGGTTCTAGATATAGCTATGGTCCAATGGATCTAAAGGGAAATTTAACTAGGTTTGGGAAAACGTGGTATGATAAGAGGCAAAAGGCAATGGAATCTCACTTGGTAATATATTTAAATTGATAAAACTTGTTATCATTACTCGGAATTAAGAGCACAAAATTTAGCATATACCCATAAAATTATTCATTTTACTAACCAACAAGAATTGAAAATTGCACCAATGTAGGAGACTCTCAACTCAATTTACAACACTTTTGGTAACTTTCACTTCACTCCTTTATATCTCTCATTGTTTCTTATTTGTATGCCTGCCGCTCTCACACACCTCTTTTATTTATAGGTGAAGAGGGGGCTTTTTCCCTTTGATGTGATAGTATACTCAAATCTCTTCCCTCAAAATCATCAATTCTCTTTCATGAAATCTTCCATTCCTTTTGTAGCTTTATTTATATCTGGTTGTAAACCTAATTTGTGTCCATTCATAGCAATCTCTTACTTGGATACAAATAGCTCCAATATTTTCTTTTATCTTTGCAGACCAATTGAAGCTTTGCATAAGTGCAATTTATTGAATTTATCTTCTTTGGCTTGTTAACAAAGAATTTCAAATGAAGCAAATCAAATAGTAATCAATCAAAGTCAACGTAACAGAACAACAGATCAATTAACAAAGAATTGAGATGTAGCATATCAAAAGTAATCAATTTATGTAGCAAAACGATAGATCAATTATTAAAGAAATTGAGATGTAGCAAATCAATAGTAATCAATTAAAATCAATGCAGTAGAACAACTTCATTAAGAATAATTTATAGTAGATCAACAACACATCAATTGGAATCAACAACAATCAATGCATCATGTCAATTGGAACTAACGACACCAATTGGTATCAATGCAGCAGATCAATTAGTTTCTACAGTAATTGATTGGAACCAACGACAGATCTTTCCAGCTACGGTCAATTAATAAAGTAAAAGTTTAATCAATTCTGCAACAACAACAACAACAGATCAACAACAAATTTCATAATAGAGCCTAGATGTTACTTTTACAGCCTAGATATTCACGTTGAAAATAATAGAATAAAGAGCAACATATTTGATACAAAAAAATCCTTCTTTATTTTTGATGCAATCTACTGCAATGTTAACTAATTTAGCTGTAATGTGACAGGAGCTAGAGTTGGAGAAATTCATCACCTATGAAGTCCCTTTCTCATAAATCAATAAGGCTTTCGAGTACATGTTTAGTAGAGCTGGCCTAAGGTGTATTATCCGTACGGGAGCATTGAAGAAGACTGGTTTGGCTTGGCTGAGCGTGATGGGAAACAAAAAAACTCTTGTTTGAGATTTAGAGTGTTGGGGCATCAACATGTAATTTCTTTCATTTGTACATGACAAAAATAATTTATCTAATAGCTCATTTCTAGCATATATATATACAAATCAAAATTTCACACGTACTTTTTCAGTGCTTTTTGGTGTCTTTCACTTAGGTATTTTACACTACATTTTCAAAAGTGCTTTTGAAAAAAATTAAAAATTTTAATTTTTACTTTACATTAAAAAAAATTGGTGTTTTTAAATTATTTTCATGAATTGATATCAATTTTTTTTTAAAAAAATTAAAAAACTTTTTTGATTCATTTATGAAATATATGATGTTTCTTGGGCATGATACATGTGCCATGGTATGACAATGATGTTTATCGCAATAAGTTCCTAGCTAGCACCAGATTTGTCCTAGAGTTGTGAGCTTTTATCATAGCCACAATGAATCTAGCATGAAAAGACTTGATTAATTTTACAAGCATTTTTTCTTCAAGAGAGATTTTCACATGATAAAGAATTGGCAAAAGTCAAACTCCAGAGACCAAAAACAAATGTGGTGAGATCCCACAACATGGTTGACTTTCAATTATCTTTGTTAATAGAAAGTTTGATAACATTTCATTACTTTCCCTCCATATGGATATGTGAAATCAATTCATCACTTCCAAAAAGATTTTAATTTAAAATAAAATGCTACTCAACTTGGTGTAGGTGATATCTATAATCAAGTGAGTTCCTCAATTATAGCTTCTTGTAAGCTTAATATCTCAGTCAAAGCTTACAAGAAGCCTATGTGAGAAATAACTAATAGTCATATCTATGGTGATTGTCTCATCTCGGTGGTTAGTGATCCATATATACTATAATAAATTTGGCAATTAGCATTTAAAAACAAAACAAATGATGAATTAAACAAAATAGTATACTTCAAAACAACAACATCTAATTGATGTTGCATTTCTGAAACAACATCAATTAAATATTATTGTTTTTATCTACAATTTCAATTTAATTGATCTAAAACGGTGTTTAGATTTCACAACATGTCTTACTTTAGAAGTACAACATGTTAAATTATTGTATTTGAGAATAACAATATTTAATAATTATTGTGTTTTTAAAACATGAAAAGATAAAAATGTATTATTTCATCACATCACATCACATAAATTAAATGTTGGGGTTCTTATCTGCAACACCAATTTAATTGATTTGAAGATATATTTAAATTTACAACATATCACAATATATTTAGTTATGGTGGTAAATAATATATTTTCAAAACACGACAAGATAAAATGTATTATTTCATCACATAGGTTTTCAAATTGTATTGTTATCTTTAGACCAAAATCTATATACTGAGGAATCTAATTGATTCATGTAGATCATACAAGATATTTTTTTTTATTAACGTGGTTATCTGAATCAGCTTACACGCAATTCAATTAATTTTACAAAATCTAAAACTAGTAACTATATAAATTTACAGTAATTGTCATATTAATAATCACATACTCAAAAATAAAAACAAAACATACCTCTCACCAATAAATTAGATTATACAAGATGTTGATTTCCCTAGCACCATCCTCAATTATGACAACGATTTTGAAGTGATAGGTTCCAGAAAGTCTCACGGAATTTAATAATTGAATGGTTCGGATTCTGTGCAAGTGACAAGGACCCGAGGAATTGACTGAATATGCAAATAGAAAGCAGAACAGAAAGAACCATTCTTATTCTTGGAATGAGGGTCAAGTCAGGACAGTGTTATTTGTTTACCCGTGAACACTTGCTTTGGGAGTTGGGTAGCAGCCAAGCAAGAGCTTATAAATCCCTGCTACAGCCAAGCTAGTAATAAAGCACAAGCTACCAAAAAAAAAAAAAAAACTATTATTGTTAATAATATTTTGTATCAATTAAAAAAATAAAATAAAATAATCTAATTTTATTATAAAAAAAAATAACCCGTTTCGGAAATTCTTCTCAAATTTTGACCTGTTTTGAAAATTTTGTTCAAATTTCGGTCGGAACACTCCAGTTTCTTTCCATCTGTTCTGTTTTTTTTTTAAATAATGAACAGTTTTACAATATTAATCATATCTTTTAATCTGATTGTTAGACTGAGATGAAATTATATAAAGAGTCTCTTGATATACTTATATATATTATATTAAAATTTAAGAGCAATTAGAGAATGTAATGACCTTGCGAGATTAATGATAACATTCTCATAATATTATACATGTTCATAATTTTATTCAGAAAAATTATTTTATTGTTTTTTTTTAGAATTTGAACTAATTTTTTTAATTATATCAATATTTGAAACCAAAATATTCTGTTTCAATTAAAAAATATTAAAACACTGGAATTGACAACCTTCCAAAAATACAACTCACTGTGTACAGTTTTTGAGAATTATGAGGAACACAAGTCAAACAACCTCTTGGATTATCTCTTGGATTATCATTTGTAAATAGCATTAAAGAAAAGGGACCATCGCCTCAACTTGTCTTCAACTCTCGAGTGCCTCTCCCTCTCCTCATCAGTTTTGCTGCTCTCACTCTCTCCAATGCGGCCATCAGCTTTCATCTTCCTCCTTCTCTCCCTGGTTTTCTCTCACAAACATTTTTCACCAGCCATCAGTTTTTGTTAATGGGGACATGAAATTGATCCAAGAAACTTGCAAGAACACCAAGTATTACGACCTCTGTGTCTCGTCTCTCAAACCCAATGCCTCCAGCACAAAAGCAGACACCAAAGGTCTTGCCCTTATCATGGTCGGTGTCGGGATGGCGAATGCCACCGCCACGTCATCTTATCTGTCATCTCAGCTGCTCAGCACCACCCCAAATGATCCTGTCTTGAAGAAGGTGCTGAGAGAATGTGCAGACAAGTATGGCTACGCTGCTGATGCTCTTCAGGATTCGGTTCAAGATTTGGCGACAGATTCATATGATTATGCTTATATGCATGTCATGGGAGCCTCAGATTATCCAAATGCTTGCCGGAATGCATTTAAAAGGTACCCTGGATTGGCTTATCCCTCTGAGCTTGCACGCAGAGAGGATGGTTTGAAGCATATTTGTGATGTGGTTCTGGGAATGATTGATCATCTTAGTTGGTGATCTATTTGTATCCACTTTTTAATGCAGATTTCAATAATTTAATTGATTTGGCTCGAATGATGCATATCAAATCAAGAGTTGTTAGCTAGAAATGTTGAAAATTCTCATCATCTTTACTTCATATGGCTAGACTAGTAGACTGTTCTAACTGCTGGTACTAATCTTACTAGCAATAATTGCAGCGTAAAAACAAAATTAAATACAAGTCATTATCATGGGCCATTATTATCTAACTCCACTAGAAAAAAAAAGGGAAAAAAAATAGGTAAAGATATCTTCCCGCATTTGCAAGTATATATATCCAAGGACTCCATTGCATGTTTTTTTTTCTTTTCTGGCCAAATCTAAGGGAAGATAGCAGGATACCCATAGCGTTCTGGTGCATTATAATAATGATCACCGACTGCTTTATGTTATTTTTATAGGCTAATCTAAACTATATATACATATAGCATCCAAATCTCCTTGGAATAAGAAAAAAAAATCACAGGTGGCCAAATCTCTTTGAGGTTTGTGGTTGCTAATATGATAATTATTGGAGACTTATATGGTCGTTAATTTCAAGACTCGTGAAATTAGTTGAAATGCATGGAATTTGACCTGGATAACCATATTAATAAAAAGAAATTGCATGCCTGGCCAAAATGTTTCTCTATGACTCTTGTATGAAAATGTGTCAAGGTTTTCTATTAATGATCATAAAAGATAGCAATAGCCGTACAGTGAGTATCACTGACATGGACACTCTCCTCCATTTGCACTGCATTCTTCCATTCCTCATCGAACAGATTGCCTAGATTACACAATGATATATTGGATGGTCTGTAGTGTTTTGAAAAAAAACAAAAAAAAGGAAAATGTTTTTGGTGGCTTAGAATTAGATACGAAATCTTGAAAGGGCTCACGTCTATGTGCCGATCATAGATTCGGGAATCGGATGCTGAAATTCCAGCATTGCATGCATTAAGTCTATACATTATATATGATCCTGCTAATAAGATTAGATTTAATCTGGCTGATGAACCCAGTGAATCACTTAAATTATTACATATTTGATGAAAATAGAGTAGTCAGAAAACTAATTTGGAAAACTTCATAATAATCTTAGAAAAAGGCAATCTAATTAAAATTGAAAACTATTATGGCAACAAAATCACTATCCCAGATGGGTAATTTACCCCCAATTGTGGAAAGATCCAAGAAATTAACAGGGAAGTACACCCATCAATATTGTAATTAACGAAGCAACACAAGCCATGAGTCTAAATGAATCACGGGTCAGGCCACCCGTGAACACTGCTTTGGCAGCTGGGTAGCAGCCATGTAAGAGCTCTCACAAATTACATGCTACCAGCTAAGCTAGGCCCCCCCATACAGTGAATAAAAGCAGAAGCTACAAAAACTCAAAGTGCGCAATTATTGAAACACAGTCAAGCAGCCTCTTTGATTCTCAATTATTAATTGTTAATTAACATTATTAACTAAAAAACTAGAAGGGCCATAGACTCGTAAGAATGTGTATGGCGACAGTGTTTTCACATATTTGTTCTTCTTGACAAAACTCGCAAAAGGTTACTTCCAGGCATGCATGTGCGGAGGCTTTGCCCGGCCAAATGGTGGCTACCAAGGCTTGCGGCGGTTAGAACTCATCATGTTTTTTATGTGCATCGCAACGTATTATCCCTTTGAGTCGTGCGCTAAGGTTTGACAACTCTCTCTAATGGGGTCAACAATCTTCATGTCCGCACTTGGGGACTTGGAATGGCAGAGAAGGGACTTGTTGTCTTTCCCAACTCCTGGGTTCGAGTCATCTCTCTATGCATGTCTGTATATCCCTGCAGTTTCTTACATATTTATGTTCAGTGAATTCAAAAATTAGTTGAGATATGCGTAAGCTAACCTGAACATTTCGATTATCAAAAAATAAAAAACAATCTTCATGTCCTTCTTCTCTCCCTAGTACTCCCTCACTACATTTTTCACCAACCATTATTTTTTGTTAATGGAGACATGGAATTGATCCAAGAACACCAAGTACTATGACCTTTGTGTCTCGTCTCTCTTACACAATGCTACGAACACAACAACAGACGCCAAGGGTCTAGCAGTTATCATGACTGGTAGCCACATCATTGTATTTGTCATCTCAGTTGCTCAGCACCGGCGACCTGTCTTGAAGAAGGTGATGAGAGAATGTGCAGAAGAGTACGGCTATGTTGCCGGTGCTCTTCATTATTCTGTTCAAGATTTGGCCACAAGGTTATTTGACAACGCTTAGAGCAACTTTAATGGTAAAAGCCATTTTGAAGAGCCAAATTTTTAAAATAATTTTTTGAATAGTGTATATATAACTTTTTTGTTGAGGTGTACTCCAATAGTAAAAGTTATTTTGTATATAGTACAATTATTTTATATATAGTTTAATTATGCAATTAATTATATAATTAATAAGAGTAAGTTATATAATTAAATAATTGTTTTAAAAAACCCTCCAAAAATATATATATATTTTTTTATATTTAAATAAAAAATGAATTTAAAATAAAATAAAAGGTGAGAGATTAAATAAAATAGTGTAAAATAAATAATTTAAAATTAAATATATTTAAATTAAAAAAAAATGAATCAATAAAATAAATTGATGGGCCACTCCCCTTCCCATTCTGCGCCACCCCCACACACATAAACACACAGAGCACTCCCCGTCCCAACCCCCCACCTCCACCACAGAAACCCATGAATATGCGAGGGAGGAGAGCTGAGCCTGGGATGCAAGGGAGGAGAAAGAATAAATATTTTTACTTATTTTATGTTTTGATTTTTTGGTTGAAAGTGATAGAAATAGGCACCCGAAGATGAGAAAGTTATTTTTGGCTATTGAAATGGCTTACCGGTTGCAGTAGGTAGATAAAAATAAGAACAAAAGCTAAAAAAAATATTTTTTTAAGTTTGTCTTCCCAATGGCTTACCTGTTGGAGATGCTCTTATATGCATGCCATGGGTGCCTCAGATATATCCAAATGCTTGCCATGATGCATTCAGAAGGCACCCTGGATGGGCTTACCCTTCTGAGCTTGCACGGAGAGAGGATGGTTGGAAGGATACTGTTCTAAGTGCTGGCTCCACTATCAAAGAAGAAGAAGAAGAAGAAGGAGGAGGAGGAGGAGGTCGAAGACATCTTCTCACCTTTGCAAGTATATATCCAGGGACTTAATTGCATGAGTTTTCTTTTCTGGCCTACGCTAGGGGGAGAAAGCAGAATTCCCATAACATTTTGGTGGTTTAGAATGATGATCACCGACTGCTTTCTAATAATTATTTCTAGGCTAATAAACAATTAATCCTTAATTTTATGATATCCCATTACACTTAATGCTGCTTATATGGCCTTAATCCGATTTTTTGAAAAGAAAAATCTCATGTAGTCATTGGAAGCTACAAGTTTAATTACTTGTACGAGCTTATGAGAGTGATCTAAACAATGTATAGCCAATTGAACTTTAACCAATTAATTCCTTGATTAATCAGTAAAACTTTGTTTTTCTTAGATTGGGTCCTTAAATTCATTGATCTCAATACCTGAAACCACTTGTCTTTTTATAGATTAGTTTTTGGATTTGGATTTGTTCGATTAAGTCCTTAATTGTTTTTTGAATTTGGATTTTCTGCAATTAAATTCTTAATTTCAACAATTTGACCTTCTGAAGTTCAATTTTGATCCCCCAAAGCTTGATTGTTTTGAAATAACACCCGAATTTCCCAAAAAGCTATATTCTTTTGCAATTTAGACCTTTAATTGGTGCTTATAATCAAAAGTGTACACTTATTTTTTTTGGAGGCAACATTTTATTAATTACACTCTAAAACTCACTTTAAAAAAATAAAATACAAGTATAAGTATAAAAAAAGAAATCTTAAATAAAATTATTTTTATTATTTTCAGTTAGTTTTGTATTTTAGTTTTTCTCTCCTATTAAATCTATTTGTTTTTTTTGCATTGTGAGTTATAAAAACACAACTAAACGCCACCAGTGTTCACTGTAAAATTTCTCGATAAGGAAATTGTAGCCACGTGGCAAAACCACAATACAACACGGTCTCTAAAAGCAGACCCGCCCATTTCCCGCCAAATCACAATCAAGATCCCGCTAAAAAAACCCAATATAAACCCTAAGAAAATTTACTTCATTTCCCCGGGAAACAAACAAGAAATGAAGGGAGGAACAGTTCAAATTAATTGGCATGACACCAAACCAGTCCTAACCCTAGACTTCCACCCAATCTCCGGTCTCCTCGCCACCGGCGGGCGCCGATTACGATATCAAGGTACACTATTTTTCACTATCCTTGCTATTTTTCACTACTCGTGTTTATACAGTCAATTAAGTTTATATTTCTGCTGTTATTCGAACTAAAAATTAAGTCTTTGTTCGGATCTTTCTAAAAAAATCAAAGACCCATTTCCAGCATTTCAGTGTTTAGTATTTTAGTTTCAAAGATTTATTATATATATCTCGTGGCAGCTTTGGTTGATAAATTCAGGCCAAGAACAGAAGAAAATTTGCGACGGCAACTTATCAAAATAGCCTTTCCTATCATGGGTCAGCTATCAATGTGCTCCGTTTCTCTCCATCTGGTAAGAACTTATTGATCGTGAAGCTGCTTTTCAGATTTGTGATTTTATGTTTAGCATAGTAATTAGTGCTAATTATCTACATTTGTTGTTGCTATTAATGGAGTTTCTTAAATAGAAGTAATTTAATTTGTTTATGTTTTGCAGGAGAATTGCTTGCCTCTGGTGCTGATGGTATGGTTTTAAGTTACAGAGAATATATTTTCTTTCAGGATGAAATATGAGTGGTTATTTATTTAGGTGATTCAGCGATGTAGTCTTAAATTCAATTTTATGCGAGCAGGGGGGGAGCTGATTATATGGAAGTTACATTCCACGGAAACTGGTCAAACATGGAAAGTCCTCAAGAACTTGTTGTGAGTGATTTCGTTATATATGATCTTAAACTTCCATGTGTATCTCAGCCGTGAATTTACTAGATTTGTTCTGTTTGTTTTAGATGTGGATTGTGTTGAAATTCATGTTGCATATGGATATAAGGTTCAAGTTGAGTCCCAGCATACTCATTTCATCCAAATAAATATGCATTTCTGATTGATTGAATTCAGAGAGAAATATAATGAAAACAGGAAAATCTAATAATATTTATATCATGGAGTTCAAAACTGTAGAAGGAAATTGTGATACTGGTTTGATCTTTTGGCTTTGGTTTATGTCATTTCATTTGAACAAAGTTTATTATTCTTTTCACCTGTGAAAATGTCCATTTGAAATCTTATAGGATCTTGGTTTGATAATCACTCACTTTTTTTCTCATTAATGATTTTCATTTTTCATGCAGATTTCACCGCAAAGATGTTCTGGACTTGGAGTGGTCTGCAGACTCTGCATATCTGATCTCTGGATCAGTTGACAATTCTTGCATCATATGGGATGTTAACAAAGGCAAGAAAGACCACACAAAACCAAAAGTGCATCACATGTTTAAGTGCCTTGGTTGTTAATTTTCTGATTGCCCTTGTCCTGGTTTTAGGTTCGGTACATCAGCTATTGGATGGTCATTTCCATTATGTTCAAGGTGTAGCTTGGGATCCATTGGCCAAGTACATTGCTTCAATTAGTTCAGATAGAACTTGCAGAATTTATGTGAATAAGCCTCAGACAAAGACAAAAGGTGCTGAGAAGATGAACTATGTTTCTCAGCATGTCATTATGAAGGCAGAACAGCAGATGGTAAATGATTCTAAGTTCAGACGATAGAGTGATTGATTATTTGTGTTTTAACATGTTGCAAGCCTTATACATTATTTGGGGGTGCAGTCTACGAAAACACATCTTTTTCATGATGAAACATTACCGTCTTTCTTTCGAAGATTAGCCTGGTCACCTGATGGATCCTTTCTACTTGTGCCAGCAGGTATGGACCTAAACAGAAGTTCATTTGAGTTAAAAGCCTGTATGTTTCTTTATTCTTATTTGTGAACACACATGCACAAAAGCTTGTATTGTCCTTTACTCATCTCATGAACTAATGCCGGGTCTCTTACTTGCATTTAACAGAATGCTGCTGTTGCTTGTTGTTTGATTAATATCTGTTGACATAGCACCCTTTGCATTGCAGGTTCTTACAAAATGGCAGCTACATCGGAAACAGTAAATACTGCTTATGCATTTTCCAGAATGGATCTTTCAAGGCAAGACATGCTTCAATTCATTTTTTGTTAATAATGTCTACCTAAGCTGAGCTATGGGGTCTATTGCATATCAGGAAAAAAAATTAATACTCTTGGTGGATAATAGAAATTTGTTGTTGTAATTTTCAGATAACAAATAAAGCTTAAGAAGACTTATTCTTTGTCTTCCATTCTTTTTATTTCTTTCCTAAAATGTGTATATTTTCTGATATGCAGACCTGCAGTAATGCTCCCTGGTGCTAGCAAGCCGGTTGTGGCAGTTCGTTTTTGTCCAGTGCCTTTTAACCTTAGGGGATTAGCCTCAGGTATTAGTCATGTCTTATTGATTTTTATTAAATGTGTTGTAGCTCAGCAAAAGGTTAATATTAAGCTGGGTATCTTTATTGACTTGCGCAGGTGGGCTCTTCAAGCTTCCCTATCGCCTGATTTTTGCAGTTGCAACTTTAAATTCATTATATATCTATGACACAGAGAGTGTTCCTCCAATAGCAATCTTGGCTGGTCTTCACTATGCAGCCATAACTGATATTTCATGGTAAATTTAAATATGGTTTGAACTCTGAAGAGCCTGCCCTGCAAACAGTTCATAGTACACATCGATTAAATGTATATGAGATATGTAGTATTCACCCCTGTAGTTTGAGAAAAAATATCAGAAAGTGCATCATGTCAAGAGGGCACATATATAGAGTTTCAATTTCTTCTTTACAGCTAAACAACCTTTCTTTTTATGTGCCATATGTTCCTGCTGCACCATCTACAGTACTTTTGGATGATACATGTGGATTGGTATTAATATTGCAGAATTACTAACTATGTTTGTTACTAATAGGTCATCTAATGCTCAGTATTTAGCTTTGTCTTCCCGAGATGGATACTGTACTTTAGTAGAATTTGAAGCTAATGAACTGGGATCTCCCACTTCCTTTGCAGGTTTGCTGTTGTTTCTCTTTTATTGCTTCTTTTGCTAGTCCATCAATTTTCTCCCACACTTTGAGCCCTTTCTTATGTGTCGTGTTTCAATCTTTTTCGTAGACGAGAGGAAAGATGCAGTTCATCAAAACAAGAGCCCTGATGCTCAGGAACCGGAGTCCATGATAATTGAAACAACCACAAATAATGGTTGTGTAGCAGCAGATAGTGGGAAAACAGTAGTTACCAACAATGAAGGAAAAGCAGCCATCACCAATCTCCACAAGCACTCACATCTCAAATAAGCCAGCCAAGAGGCGAATCACTCCCATGGCAATTGATCCACAGTAACCTCAAAAACTTTTCGTAGTCTAGAAACTATTGTACAGGATGCCTTTCCCAACTACGGGTGTACGATACACTAGTAATATTGGGTTTTTCTTGCATTATTATAAATAGATGCAAACATCCACATCTTCCCACCGTGATTTTCCTTTCTAAACTTGCAGCTGCAGATTAGCCATTGTATTTGCCCATAATTTCTATCTGTTTTAACAGTGTATTCATCTATTCATCTTTAGCGCGTGAAGGGATTTCCCCCCCCCAGCAATCAGACGACACTGAATCTCTTGACAGCATGATGCATTGATATATTATGATACACGATAAACCAACTGGCTTACATGATTTTTACGATGTTTTGCCAACTTCGTTGTGCTTTATTTTCTCTCCCGTTATTATCCGGGTGAGATTGAATCTCTTGAAAGCATGATGCGCATATATTTGATGAACTACAAGACTTTTGGGGTTAAATTTTCAACTTATCTGTTTTATTGTTAAAGATTATATAAATTATATTTTGAAACCTCATTTAACAATTAAGATTTTAAGTTTGAGATGGTTTTTTCAACATAGTAATATATCTACTAAGTAATGATGACCTCACCATCTCCATAAAAGTTCAAGAGAAAAGATTTAAAGAATGCCCAGCTTGGACTACCTTATATTTCAAATCTAAATACAACTTGGTTTGCATCTTAACCCGCAACAGTTCATTGCTTGTTTAATGCAACTAAGGTGTTTTGACACTATATTTTAAAAATATTTTTGAAAAAAATTTAATTTTTTATTATAAATTAAATTTTTTTTATGTTTTTAGATTATTTCATGTGTTGATGTTAAAAATAATTTTTAAAAAATAAAAAAATATTATTTTGATGTATTTCTGAATAAAAAATACTTTCATTTACGAGTGTCATTCTTCTTGATCAAGTTTTTCATTTTAAAGTTTAAGTGTTACTTTTTCAATTGTTTTTTAGCATCATACATCATTCAGTAACCAAAGGAAATATCCTGATGAGTTATCCCATGGTCAAAATAAAATGGCTGAAAACAATTGTGATAATTATCAGTGTCCCAATTTGGCATAATTACCTGCATATTACGCGACGCTGACAGGATAGAGAAGTAGGCTAATACTCTTTAATATGAGCCTGGTGTCTTCTGCAGTCACTGTCACGGATCCCCCTGTTTTAACACCAGTCAAGTCATATACAATCTGTTTTTGAAGGTAAAAATAAAATGGCTGAAAACAATTGTGATAATTATCAGTGTCCCAATTTGGCATAATTGTTTTAACACCAGTCATATACAATCTGTTTTTGAAGGTAGAAACAAACTAGAAAAATTGTTCTGTAGTTATTATTAGATGTATGGATGTCAAAATTACGAGTTGACTCTAAAATTATATGATTTTGTGAGTTAACTCATTAAATCTTGTTAACTCTGATAAAAAAATTATTTTGGGTCAAACTCGATCAAAATCGTACAGGATTATAAAATCAGACTGGATCGACCCGATTTTACGATCATGCTCCAATCTTTCAAAATTTTCGTTTCAACTTTCAAATGTCGCCCCCCAGCCCCCCTATGTGTGTGTGTGTGTGTGTGTGTGTGTATATATATATCATGGAATCACTTTTGAAAATCAGTACTATTAACTTTAAAATTTATACTTAAAATTTTTGAAAAAAATAAATTTATTTTTTACTTTAAATTAAAAACTTTTGATGTTTTTTAAAACATTTTCATGTCCTGATGTCAAAATAATTTGTTGGAGTTGGAGCTAATACTAGCAATATCGTTGTTGGTACCAATATTAGTACTGATAATCCTTTCAGTAGTAATGCTTTTGATGAATGTATTAAAAATAACGAGAAAAATGACGGTCATGAGAATGATTTTAATTTATATAGCACATCAACAAAATATTTATTTTAAATTTATTAGTTTTTAACTAATAAAATTTTATGGACATAATTGTTTTGTAATGTATTTTTAAATTATTTTGAATCATGTATGAACCTTAACTAATGAAGTTTTATGGCCATAATTATCTTGTATTATATTCGAAATATTTTACTTGCAATTTTAAGATTTTTCTACCTACACGATTTTAGCTATGATTTTATAATTTTTGTATGAAAAAATTCAAGTATGATTTTACGATTCGATTTTACGATCCGAGTTTCAGAAGTGCCTTCCGTGTCGTGTCAAAATCACGATTTTGACAATCATGGTTAGATGCGAGCTATAAAAGTATATATTTTCACATAATAATAGAAATGATATTATGATCTTATCTAACAGTTTAATTTTTTTAATGAAGTGCTTTTCTTAATATAGTATTAGAGTATTGTTGACCCAACGGTTAGAAATACTTAAGGGATGTGTTAGAAAATAATACAAATGATATTCTGGAGTCTCACCTAACAGCTTAAATTTATAGGTGATATGGTTTTTTAACATGTATCATATATCATGGAAGCCTCAAAGTGTATGGTTGTTATTTTGTGTTTAATTTGATGCTGCATGTCTACCCACTTGAATTAGGATGTTAATTGGGGTGGATAAATGACCACAACCACCACATGAGCCTCCAGTATTTAAGGTCATGTCTATTTTTTGGAGATTTATTTCTTCTCTAATGATGAAATAGTGCTGTTTTTATTTTAATTTCTTCGCGTAGTTTGGATTTCTAATTCCTAATATGCATGGACATGACAGTACTAATCAGCAAGTTCACTTTTTATTCAAGGAAAACATATCGACAGCTTTGGTAAAGAATTAAGAAGATTTTCTTGGATAATCCCAGGAGGACTGTAGAATAATATTGTTGTTGACGAGGAGTGTACGATCATATGGCCACTTATTTCATTTGTTAGTGTTTCAATCAGACCTTGTGCTCGAGATGATGCTGATTAGACTGGGAAGAGGATGCTGCTATGGCAGAATCCAGGGGACGATCGTGAGCCGACTTACTGCGCGATCCTTCAGCTAGTTTTTCGTTTTTCTCAATTTCCTCTACGAGATGCACATCCTCTTCAATGCTTAGTACCGTGATTTTCTCACCATGTGGACCTGCAACAATGGCTTCCTGGACTTTAGCATGCTCATCGAACCCTAAGATCTCAGTTTTCTGAACTGTTTTCTTCTTTTTCTTCTTAATGAAGCAGCATAGCGCCACTGCGAGGAATGCAAGAAAGAAAAGACCACCGAGCGAGACAAAGACAACAATTATAACAGTCGGATGATGTCCTGGTGCTGGTGGTGGAGGTGGAAGAACATGAGGGGGTGGAGGTGAAGGAATGTGATGGGATGGTGGTGGAGGTGGAAGATCATGAGGGGGTGGACGAATGTGATGGGGGTGGCGGTGGTGGTGTAATCGGATGATGTGGTGGTGGTGCTTTTGGAGAGGGAGGTGTAATGTGTGGTGGAGGAGAATTATGGGGCGGGGACACATTTGGAGGGGATGGAGAACTATGAGGCGGCGCAACTTTTGGAGGGGGTGGAGGATTATTATGTGGTGGTGGTAGAGGAAAATACGGGAAGTTATAGTTATTAGTGGCAGCCATTTCAATTTCAGAAAGCTTTGGAAGTTGGATAGCGAGTGTTATGCTGCTGTTGAGATGTGAAGAAGATGGCCTGTTCTCAATACCTATTTGTACTGCTGACTCTTGAGCTGGTTTTTTAATTCTTTAGTGTTTATGCATGCTTCTAAGTTTTTAGTAACTTGACTCTCATGCTAAGTTTTTCCAATACTTGTCTTTTGATTGCACTAAAAAACACTTCTTGTGTTTTTTTATTTTTTTTATCTTCTGTTTATTAGAGAGGTTTCCTTTCTACATCTCAATTCCCAGAAGGATGTTGATTGGTTTAGTGCAATAGTATTACCCTAGCCAACCACAATCACATGATTCTAGAGGCATTTCCGGCCACGTGTCTGTTTGAGAATATGATTGAGATTGTTTTTTAAAATGATTTTTGTTCAGAAATATAAAAAAATGATATTTAAAAAAAAATTGATATCAACATATCAAAATAATATAAAAACACCCAAAAATAATTATTTTTTTTCAAAAACGTTTTTGTTTTTCCCAAGCACCCCCAGATAGTCTTCAAAAAATTTAAGGTCAGAGTAAAAATAAAAAGGTTGGATGAGGGGGGGTTAGTGATACGGCTAGATTGTATGAGATATATATAATGAGGAAAGGAGAAAAAAATCAACATAAGCAGGAAATGTTAATGGCTAGATTACGAGAACATGTAAAAATGATTGGGGACATTTATCATTCATTAGTTGTGGACAAGTAAAATGCAAATAAATGGGAAAATATATTAGTAAAGTAATTTGCTATTGAGGAAATAAAGATAAACCAGTGATGGAAAAACAAAATATTGATTAATTTTTTGTACATTGAATCTACAAGAACAGTGAAATATAGGCTACCTCAGGTGGGGATCCTATCATTTGGGCCAAAACTTGGGGCAAGGTTTTTATTTTTTAAAAATTATTTTTAACATCAGTACATTAAAATAATCTAAAAATATTAAAAAAAAAATGAATTTTGATCAAACACTGGTTTGACCGCAGTGTCAAACAGGTACATAGTTAAAAGCTAACATCATCTAACTCTTCTCATCGAATAAAATCCTTTAACACCAGGCATGACCATTTCGGTGTTTAAATTATGACAATTGATAAATTTCTCTCTTCTACCATTTTTCGATTATTTTCTCTTCTCTTTCAAACTTAGAAACTAAAGAATAAACAAAATTAACTTTTGTATCAAAATTAGAATTTTCATGAATTTAGGATTATCCATGCATGTAGTTTCTTATGTTTTACATTTCCATCCTCTCTCTTTTTTTTTTAATTTTTTCTTTTTATTACAGTCTCAAACTTAATACCATCTAATTAAGCCATTGTAGAATTCAATTGAAAAGACATAATTGAAGGAAGAAAAAATAAGTTACTAGTGAGCGAGCTAGCGAGGTAAAACTCAATTAGTATATTAATTAATCTGTTTATATACACATCCCAAAATATAAAAACTCAAAAATAATATGTCCACATACCTTCACTTGCACCCACAAAAATAATATGTTCATTCGTTTTCACAGACTGAATGAGAGAATAGTATTCAACAGACACACATGTTTTTTTTCTAGGAAGGGCGCCGGCCAAACAAACTTTCCGGCCAACCCTAAAAACTCCAAAAGCTTTATTGTGTATTATAAATGGCTATATGGTGCAACGCATCTCAAGCTAACAGTTGTGATTATTCCACAGACCATATATAAACCCTCCTTTAGTCAACAATACCCTAGCAACCTGCATACACACACATTAATTACTAATAATCTTGACAAATTAACTCGCTAATCACTTCTCACTTCAGCCCTGATCACTTGTTACCTCGTGATTAAAGCACAAGGGATTGTCCCCGTGACAACCAAGAATGTATCCAAGAAGTGCAGATCGAGGTTCGAGGGAGGCTGAAGTGGCGGTTGTGGTGGTGGTGGTGGTGGTGGTGGAGTTTAGTGGTTTATTATTGCATGGAATCTGCCAATCCTCATTAGTATTGCATGGTTGGTACTGGTGCTGGTGATTAGGTTGGAGTAAGCGAATTTGCCGTTTCAAGAACTTGACGTAGCGGATAGCTTCATCTAGAATTGAAGCAGTGTCCATTTTTCTTCCCCCGGGAACAAGCCTCTGAAGAATTCTGATCTTTTCACTTATCCTTTCTCGTCTGAGACGTGCTGCCACGCTCTGAGGGTCATCGCTAATCCTAACGTTTTTCCTTCTAGGCTTGTGATCAATCGTGGCTAGATCTATGTCTACAGGCTGCATCGCTGCAATTCTATACATCATTTCTTTCATTGCTCCTAGCTCTTCTTCTGGCTCGTCCTGATCTGCTTCATCTGTGCTGTTTCCGATTTGGTGATGACTAAGAAAAGTTGGGGGTGATATTTGGTTTGAAGCTGGAACTGGTGTTTGTAGTAGCTGGAGAGGGTAGCTAGGGCAAATCGAGTCAAAAGGAAGCCGGCCATGATGAAGAACTTGATCTTCCATGGCCATACGAAGATTCCATATCTGGTTTGTGGATTCAGTTTGATTAATATTCATGATGGAAGGGTGTGCCCTGAAGAGTTTTGTCAGAAAAAGAAACGGCCGGGCAATGCTATCTAGCTAATAGCCTTTTGAAGTGGTTGCTGATCACTTGTATGAATGATGGCAATCATAGCTAGTTATCCTCTCCATCTCGGTGTGTTTGACCAATGTATTTCAAAATGTTTTTAGAAAAGATTGAATTTTTTTTGGCTGTGATCATGATCGATAACCCTCTCGTTGGTGTCTCTCTAGCTAGATTGGGTGCAGAGAGCGATTGGAGGTGGACTTTTTTACCAAAAGGGAGCTATGATGCAACATGTACTGAACAATTATAGATGAATTGAAAAGCGAATAGGTTTTGGCTGAGAATGAATGATCGAGGCTTGAGATTTTCTCTCTTAGAACCAAAGATTTGCACCTAATGAATGCTAGAAGACCTTGCTACGTTAAAATCCAACTGAAATCTTGAGATATTACTTTAAAATTTGTCTTGCCAACCAGCACAAACACTGAAATCCTAGCTAGGCTGCTTCTTAAGGGCTTGGTTTGGAGGTGTCATCTTCTCTATTGTTTCAGTCAATATAGGACTGCAGCTTGGCTTCATTTTTTTTTAATTAGGGCTTTATTTTGAGTATTCATTATCTAACTATTATTTGCCATTAAAAAAATAAAACAGTTAATATATATATATATATATATATATATATATATATATATATATATATATATATATATATATAAAATGAGTGTGTTTTTTATATTAATATTGAAATATATGTGTGTGACTAACATGTTAATTATATGTATAACAACTCAAATAGTTCTCACAATCTAGGAATTAAGTTCTTAATTATACATGTAAGAAAAAAGGAGTTTATTATATAACTAACATGTTATTATATTAGGGCTTAGCATGCCAATGGAAGAAAAAAAAAACTATACATGGTGTTTATAACGTTATAATTGTTTATTGTATATATCTTAAAGCTAATGAATAATGATAGAGATGAGCATTAAAAATTGATTACTAAGGTCAACACAATCATGGCTTGTTCCTCAAGAGGCGTGACGTGGTAGTAAAGAGGTTTGAGATTTATCTTGCAGTTTCGGGTTTGAGTTAGAACGTGTTTATCTTGTAAGAGTCTAGAATAGTCTCACTTAACCCGGATCCACAAAGCGTGACTAAAAATGGATAAGGTTTTATCGAATCCAAAAAAATCATAGACTTGATTACTCTATAACAACTTATGGATGTGTGCTGCTCATATCGTTCTCAAAAAAGGAAATTTAATCAAATTTTGGGTGTCATCGATGTTTCCAAACACTTCTTCATATGAGATGATCATATTGTGTTTAATTTGGGAAATGGTGAAGTGCGAGATGCTTGACACGTCGTTTTCATTGACGTGTGAGATTAACTATAATATGCAAAGCTAAGATATTCTATATGATATGATTAATTATATTCACAAAAAATCATATATTATCATTAAGATAGAAAACAAGGAGCCAAATTCAGGTATTGTCTTATATAATATTAGAAGAGTGGTGTGGAAATTGAATTTGTGTGTGTGTTATTCGTAAAGAAAATGTGAGAGCGAGTTCACCATGATAAGCTTCTAAGCTCAATCCTTTTATGTATTTCAACTATATTTTCATATTCTTTCTCATCCCCTCTTTGAGAATAAAATATTTTCATATTTTTTTAAAATAAAATCAATTTAAAAAAAAAAACATTTTTGAAATACAAAATCAAAATCATCAGAAATGATGATCTTTCGCAGATTAGATAATAGCTTGCTAGGGAGTCTCTACTTTATCTTTATCAATATCAATGGTTGGTATTTAAGGAAGAACATGTTACGAGAAGGATTGATCGGATCTGACACTCATTTATATTCTTCTTACATCATTCAAAAGAGAAAGGAATAAAGAAAAAAAAGGGGTCATGAAATTCAATGCCACTTCATGGATCCTCACCTTCTGGGCTAGCTTTGCAGCGACTTGCTCACAGAAGGATAAATAAATTTCCCATTTGGGAAAACGAGAGGGAAAAGTGAGCATCCCTCTTGTTGGTTCTCGAAATCATACTCTTTTCTCTTGGTAAAGAACTTTTAAAGCTTTTGGGAGGGGGGCAGCTGGCTGTAACAGGCCTCGCTCTCACACATAGAAGCAAGATTCAAGTTGTCCTAGCGCCTTATCCCAAACTTGTAAGAGCCTGGGACAGCCGGGAGTTTACACATGCTCTAGGCCCACAAAGTGTACTTTTAGGGTCATGTGGTTCCCACGTTATCCAAAAAAAAAAAATGATGTTGGCTATTTTTTTTTGTCTTCTACACACACACACAATATATATATATATATACTGTTTAATATTTAACTTACATTAGATTTTCCAGATAATTTATAGTTAAGGATTCATTTATTTGCATAAAAAAATTTTAAGAAAAGATTTTTTTATCTTTCTATATTATTTTTTAAACATAATTTATATATTAAAATATTTTTCAAATTATAAACTATAATAAAATATTTTATGTACAACAATCAATTCACAATATTATTTAATTATTTCAATCGCATCCTTGTAACATCAACGTTATCACTTTCATCATCATTGTCTATTATTTTAGTAGTATTACCGCAATTATTATTGTTATTATTATTATTATTATTTTACCATTCTACTCTACTAGTATTATCAATTATCAATATTAACTATAACATGTCATTATTATTATTTTATTATCAATGTATATTTTAAATTAGTAAATGTCAAATAATTTTTTAAAATATATGTATGTATGTATGTATTCATAAAAGTGTTGTGCGCAAAACAAATACACCCTAAGGTATATACACAATTATACATTAATACTTCATTTAGTATGCAATATTCTTAGAAAAAATGTTTAGATTCTAAATTTGAGTGAGGTGGGATCTCTCACTTATTTTATCATGTTAAGAAATAAAAAACAAAGAAAAAAGTCTTGAAGTGAAATTAGATTTCCCGATAGCTAGCTTGGTTCTACTCCAAGAATCCAGTGATGTTCGTAACACTACATTTTGTCCATTAGCTAAAGCACTAAACTAAATGATTAATTGGTCGAGTTACTAGGAGTAGGCGTGCAACTTACATCAAGGATTCGTTACCAATTATCCAGTATTAAGCCTTTTATATTAAACCCATAAAGGAAAACAATTAGGGTTCTTAATAAAAGTCGACACTGGAAAGCAAATATTGCTCAAGATAAGATGCTTTTTTGAACACAGTGCCTTATTTAAAAGCGATCACCTCACTGTGGTATGAACCTAGCATGCTTTTTTTCATCAATCTAGTAGTTTAGATTCTCTAGGAGATTCAATGGGGTGACCTGATTCATGCAACTCTTGACCTAGACAAGTTCAACGTGTATATCCTCCATGATTAAATAGAGAAATGGGAAGTGATGATTAGGTACAAGTTTTTCAACGCTAGCTTGTATCATCTCCACCATGTAAACAGAGCTTGGCATACGGGACCATTTCTATTGTGTTGCTGATACTGATGAGAGCAAGCTTTCGATGCCCTAGAACAGTCGTGTTTCAAGTGGGTGAAATTGCAGTGTCAGCGATCGAGTTTCATTTGATGAATTGCTTTTATAATGGTGATGTTTTTCTCTAAACGTCCTTGAAAAAAGAAAATCGAGTTCGATTTAGATCTTTTATTTTGTTGATTTTGGCTTTTGAATGATTATAGAGAGTTTTTAGGTGTTGATGTAATTTTTTAGGTTTTGAAAAAAGACAATCTTTATATTTGTTTTGTAATTTTTTTAACATAAAATATATATATATTTATGTTGATATATATATATATACACACACACCAAATCGCGAGTTACTTATTGAGATAATTCAACTCCAAATTGAATTTTTTGACACTAGAATTGGCAACTCAGCTAAGAGATTTTTTAGGAGTGTAATTGTGATTATTTTTTAAAATATTTTTTGTTTAGAAATATATTAAAATAATATATTTTTTTATTTTAGAAAAAAAAATATTTTTAATATCAGCACATCAAAATAATTTAAAAACATCAAAAAATATTATTTTAAAATAAAAAATAAAAAATAAAAAAAATATTTTTTTTCAAAAACACCTCCTAAAAACACAGTCAAACACTCTCTAAATGTCAAGTCAATCGATCAGGCCATCCACGAGAAACTCTGGCAAAAGCAGTAGTGGGGCTAACCTCACGAGATCTCTTCAATATATCAGAAGCCCAAGCCCATTAAATCACCAGACAAGGCCATATTAAAAGGCCCAGCAAGAATTGTCTGTCTTATGTTCAGACAGGACCCAGTTGACAGTTCTTCTTCGGCTCTCACCGAAAACCCCTAACCTTAAACCCTACTAGAAGAGCTCATTCTCCCTTCAAACCTGTCTCCAGCCAGCCAGGCAGCCTCCATGCATTCATTCTTTCTCTACTAAAAAACAATCAATCTTTTCTGGGCTTCTATTTTTGCACTGAAAAATAATTAATATTAACAATAACCATGAAAAACAATAATCCAAGGAAGACGGGAGGCCCCCCAGGAAAAAACAAGAGAGGCGGCAGCAAGTTTTCCATGAATAGAGATCCCTTTTTCAGCAATAGCAAAAGGCGCAAGAAGAATGTGGATGAAGATATCGAATCCGAGGAGGAGGAGGATTTGGACGGAGGAATGTCTAATGGTGGAGGAGAATCAGGGGAGGAGGAGGAGGAATTAGCACCGGAGGAGACGGCGGAAGAGAAGAGGCAGCGGATTGCGAAAGTGTTGGTGGAGAAGCTTAGAGCGAGAGAGAAGGAGCTTGAGGATGAGGAGGATGAAGAGGGGGAGAGAGAGTTTGAGAAGGAAGGCGAGAGGGATTCTTTTGTGGCCAAGAAAATTGATGCAGCAGCAACTTGAGGACAGTGGTCGTTTGAGGAGAGCCATTGCTTCTAGGTACAAAAAAAAATTCTTTTGTAAATGCAAAATTTCTTAGCAATTTATTAATTTTAAGAACTAGACGATTCTGGGTTTTTGATTTACTATACTATTTCTATGTTATTAATTTGTATCGTTTGTGTTGATTTTGCGGCCAAATGGTATCCTCGGGCCAGTTTTCAAGCACCCACACAACCTTTCTTAATTTTTTGGTATTTGAAAAGAGTTATCTAGCAATATTTTGATGATTTTTTATTTAATTTGCAAATTGCTTAACTTTCACACAAACCTCTCGTACTGTATCTTTTTTTTTCTACTTAACTTGCTTAATTGGGCCTTTTCTAGAGTGCTATTTGGATGGTGTGGGATAATCAAATTAATGGTTGCGTTGAGTTTTTTTAAAGCCAATGAACACTTCTATTTTTGCTGTTAATGTCATAAAGTAGGGGCTTTAAAAGATGCCTTTAAATGTTTTATATACTGCGATGGCACATATGCTTTAGAAGACATCTTTTTTGTTTTAGAATGCTTACATTCATGAGTACCTAGGGTTCAAAAAGCCAGGGAGTGTAGATGGATTTGAAGTCCTAGTGAAGCATCGGCAATCTGTTACTGGTGTATGCCTTTCTGATGATGACTCAAAGGGTTTTTCTGCTTCCAAAGATGGCATGATTTTGCATTGGGATGTAGAAAGTGGAAAGGCTGAAAAATACCAATGGCCTAATGAGGAAATATTAAGATCCCATGGGACCAAGAATCCAGAAGGACGAGTAACTAAGCATAGCAGAAATGTTTTGGCGTTGGCTCATAGTACTGATGGTCGGTATTTGGCAAGTGGAGGCTTGGACCGACATGTTCATTTGTGGGACACTCGAACACGAGAACATATTCAGGTAGATATTGGTTAGTTTTTACTCTTTTAATGTTTTTTTTTCTCTGAATTTTTCAGTTTTAGCTTAAAGAATTAAAGTTAGATTTCAAGGTTTCTAAGTGTCAAATCTGGTTAATAACCTGCTCATTGTGCAAATAAATTGATTGCTAAAAAGAATTCAATTTGCAAATGCTGGTAATGAAAAAGACAGAAGATGCAGAAAATTCTACCCTTATTCCCAAAATGAATGTCCCATTCAAAGAAAAAAAATACATAGTAAATCACAAATCTAAATCTATGATCATGGTTCATTGGTGTTTTTTTTTCTTTCAGCCTTCTATATGATTTTTACTGCTGTAAGCTAAAGAATATGAAATGTGTGGACCATAAATCAAGTGGCAGTACTTGAATGAATTCTGCATATTCCTGTTCAGCTGTATAATTTTGGTAGAAGAATGAAAAATTTAATATTTGATATGAGATAGAATTTAATCAATCTTCATATCTATGGTAGAGTAGAAGCATTGTCACTTTGGAAAAAAAAAAAGAGGTTAAATTCCATTTCCTCTCAATCTATGAAAAATTCCACTCGCAAACACCCAAAAATCAACCTACTTGAGGAACATCAAGCAAACGTTTTGTTCAGATAAATCTTCAAAGCCATATACATATGTATGCATGCATGATTTGACTTTGATAATATACTGGAAGCTCAGAATTTTTTGTGCTTAAGCTTGCTGCCACCTATCATAGTCAAGTTACAGAAGATAGGCTTCAGATGAAAAGCTAAATGACCAGCAACAGCTCATAAAGATGTCAAATTTCCCTACTAGTAAAGATTATGCCTCCTTATTGCCCTCTACGCTCCTTTATTGCCTCAACATAGCCTTGAACCTGACTGGTGAACTTTGTTTCAAGTGAAAGTTATGAAGTGGGAATAGTTGATTCATGGTTTTTAAGCCAAAAACACGGTATGCAGATGATATTTGTATGAACAAGTGACTTATGAAATGGTCGACAAGCATTGAATGAGAGTGGGAGTGATAAAAAAAATATTAATTTCTGACACTGAGCCGACAGCGTTTTGATTTATTCTGAAAATATAGTTTGCCAATATGAAACTCTTAGATGTCTGTTGGCTAGTCTGTTACTTTTGTACAGTTACATTAGATATGCACCATAGATTGGATTTTGATTTCATAAAAGCATCTCTTTATTGCCTGCATGCCAATGCTCGTTGCTATATTCTGAATGCTTTATAAATTGCTGAGCTTTCTGCTGTCTCTCACTTGTTATTCTCCTTTATTATCTATTTTACAGGCCTTCCCAGGTCATAAAGGTCCTGTCTCATGTTTGACTTTTAGGCAAGGGAGTTCAGAACTTTTTTCTGGTTCATTTGACCGATCAATCAAGATATGGAATGTAGAAGATAGAGCTTACATGAACACATTGTTTGGTCACCAAAGTGAAGTATTAACAATCGATTGTTTGTGGCAAGAACGAGTGCTGGCTGTTGCACGTGATCGGAGCATGCAATTGTTTAAGGTATATAAATAATGTTTTGACATTCACTTGGCCCATATTAAAGAAGGCTTTACTGGTTGTACAAAGCTAAGTTTATGTCATAAAATTATTATTTTGCAAGGACCCTTTTGAAGTCATGGCGCACCTATTCAAATTCTCAAATTTGATTTTACTAAATTTATGAGATAGCATGCATTTTTGTTTATGCCCTAGTTTCATGTATATTTTAAACTGTTCTTATCTTTTCCATATTCTGTGAATAGGTCCATGATGAGTCAAGACTGATATTTCGTTCTTCTACATCATCTTTGGAGTGTTGCTGTTTTATCGACAACAGCGAATTTATATCTGGATCAGATGATGGAAACATTGCGCTTTGGGGTGTACAAAAGAAGAAGCCTGTGTACATTGTTAAGAATGCTCACGCTTTATCGACTGATGTCAATAGTGGTGAACTGAAAGATAATGGAAGAAATTACAGTGGTCATGTTGGTAAATAAATGAAACTCATAGCTGTTATTTTGCTACTTCTTTGGTGAAAATAGAATATGATTTTCGATTTGAAATATTATTTGTCACTACCTGATTTCTTAGGCTGCATTGTGTTTGGTGGATGGACACCTAACCTGTGTTTATTAAATCTTGCTGTTTGTCTACCTGCTTAGAATTTTCAGATAGGTTTGCCCTCTACTGACCTGGAAACTTTTGTTGGTATGCAGCGGCATCCTGGGTAAGCTCAGTTGGTGCATGTAGAGGCAGTGACCTTGCTGCCTCTGGAGCTGGGAATGGCTCTGTCCACTTATGGACTATTGAAGGTGCTGGCAAAGGCATCCAGCCCTTGCACGATCTTCCATTGGTGAGTGTGTCCTGCACTATGCTACTGAATAACATCTTTGATTACTCTATAATTATGTTAGTAATGACATGGAAATACGCTGGATTAACTGAGATGTACATTAGTAATCATCTCAAATGATCAGCACTGCTATTTAGCTTGTGATTGGAAGAGATTGATAAAGATAGTAAAATTTATGCCTCGTTATTGAATGTTTATGATCAAATGGAACTATTGGATTTGTATTTGTTCACCTTCCTGCCCTCCTTCACCCACCAGCGTTGCTTTCCCCATTTTCTGTTCTCTGCTCTCCTCTCCAGCTAAAAATGTTAAGTTCAGACACTGCAATTTGTTGCTTACCAACCTATTTTGTAATGCAGATTGGATTTGTAAATTCCCTGGCTTTTGCAAAATCTGGAAAATTCCTTGTCGCTGGGGTTGGACAGGTAATTGTTTGCATTCGGAGAAGAAAAACAAACTAAAGATCGTTCTTCAATTTTTTAGATTTTTTTTTTTTTACCATGTTTATGATGTTTGATTATACAATATTGTAACGCTTCAAATTACTTTCTGCTTCAGGAACCTCGCCTAGGTAGATGGGGACACAATTCTGCTGCTCGAAATGGAGTTGCAATTCAGCGGTTGAAGCTTTTGTAGGGTAGAAAAAGGATTTGATCCATTTCGGTAATATGATTATTTGAGAAAGTAAATGAATATTCCTGTCCTTGTAACTCAATTTTGTTCAAATTTAATGCTTCATACCCAGTTTTTCCATTATCTTTCTGCACCCTTTCAGCGAATTCTCTCCTTTGTATTTTCTTGGTTGATATTTTCATTTCGAAAGAAGTGAGGCAACACGAGTAATGATTTTGCAAACAAATGTTATATATAATATCTGTTTGAAGTACTTTTGTTAAACAGCTTTAATTGATTTTGCGGACATAACTTGTCTGAAAAATATTCTTAAGAAAAGAAGTTTCCAGGAAATTGAGATAGCTTTCAGTGGTTTGCTGATAACAATAAGATGAAAATTATTTTCTGGTTTTTGGTATTGAAAAAGGTCCGTATTTGTTGTAATTAATGGTGCTTCTCAAGGTTCCCTGGCTGGCTTATTTATGAGAGATGTTTTTCTTAGTTTTGAGCTCATTTTCCTCTGGTTATAATCAACTACTCCATTGGCAATTTAGTGGTTTCAAGAATATATTTGAAAAAAAATGATTTTTTTACTTCAAATTAAATATTTTGTGATATTTTTATATTACTTTAATATATTGGTGTCAAAAATAATTTTATAAATATAAATATATTATTTTAATATATTTCTGAATAAAAAAACTGTTAAAAAACATCACCAGGCCTCTCTGGGGGGGGGGTTCAAGCTCTTCATTCATTCATTTGCTTGTAGAATTTATTTTCTTACAATATATATATATATATATATATATATATATATATATATATTCCCATGAATTATACTCTTTATCGAGCGAAATGGAAAAATGTTCTACAGAAATTTTCCTTTTTTCTCTAACAACAATACCTTGCTCAACCAGTATATATAAGAAAAAATCCCACATTAAACCAGTATTTAGCATTTCGATGATATATTTGATCAAATTATACTTACGGTAGGGAACTAGCAAATTCAAGTGATCAATGAACTTGTGTAAGGAGATGAGATCAAAATTTGGGTCCCTCCATTATCAACGTTCATTTAAAAAAAATGGGTAAACTTATTTCACTGCATGTCAAGAAAAATGGAAAAAAATAAGATAAAAGGAGAACTATTTATATCAAGAAGCATCTTGACAAATACTTTGGTTCCTCCAAAACAAAAACACCACTGGTCCAATCCACTTCATTCTTAGGGTTTCTCTTTGGTTCAGAGATTGGCTCGAATAATACTGTTAATTTTATTTATTTTTGAAAATAATACAAAGTTGTTCATTTATAAAAGCATTGTTTAAAATAGCCTCTTGAATTTTATCAAAACAGTAATGACTTGGGTTTAGCAGAACAGCCTTGAGAAGACCAGCAAATAATTTTTCAATTGCATCCCTTTTTTATAATATAGTTGTTGCTTTGTTTTTTTTTCCTTGTTTGTTCTAGGCTTAGCTACCTTGATATGGGGCCAATGACTGCTAAACTTTCAAATAGAAATCTGTCTTAAATTAGATTTGTTGGGCAGGTTTTCAAAAATCCTTTTTTTTACATAAAACTGTAGCCAAAAACAGAAAAGATTTTACAGGAAAAAAAAACTGTCAGCTTTTAGAATTCCGAGTAGAGGTTTTTAAGATTTGCCCTCTCCCACCCCATGTCATGCAGATTTTGGAAATTAACCTAAATCAAAATATGACGCCCTGAAAAAAGCTGAACCATTTTTTCACGAAAAAAGATGCAGGGAGAATAATGAATGTGCAGTAACATGGATGGAAGGAAGAGATTAGGCACACAAATAAATAACAGCAAGAACTTGATGCCATTGCTGTGAAACCCAAACTTGACAAGGTGAACTGTAAAGACACAACAGTGCAGATGATGAGCATGCTAAAAGCCTAGATTTTAGGACAATTTCCGAGGAATAAAAAAGCTCATGCAAATCCTTCCCTGTCAGGTAACAACAGTGCACGTTCTCAGATACCGGCATTAAATGCCCTGGATCAGGTGGCATTTTAGAACATGCAGGTAAATCCACATGGTAAACTTCCATGTAGAGGCATTCTGAACTTCCAAACAGAAAGATATTCTACATGTAAGAGTTAAAGGTTTAGCTAACCTTGATTTCAACAACTAATAAAAAACAGGTTAAGAAGAATATTTCATTCTAGAAGCTGCCTTACCATAGTAGAATCAGAAGCACAAAATAAACAGCTCGCTATATGACAGCAAAAAATGAATAGAAAACACCAACTGTTCTTTCATTTGTCCTTCTGAAATTTCTCCACATATGCCTGCAACAAGATGGGTGAATAAATAAATACAATAACAAAATCAAGAAGACAGTCTGGAAAAAAAATAGTAAAATGAAATAGCTTTTCAGCTTTTCGCTCCACACGCATCATAAATTTACACCACAAGGTCTGAGAAGCACTAGGAGAGTTCAGGTAAGAAAAGAGCTCTGATCCATTAATCAAATTCACATCCCTTTCAAAATCAAATACAACATGAAAACGCACACCAGCACTCACCTGTACAAGTTTGGTCAGCTTTGGTTTTGAAACCGACAGATATTGTTCAATTTTTTCTTGCGTTGTAGGTACACTCGCACTCTGCATAGTTCCAGTAACTTTGTCAACCACTTTCTTAACTATGTTCTTGTAAGCATCTTTGCTCACTTGACCTTCCCTCCATGCAGGTTTCAGTAGATCCTTAACAAACTCCACCAGCGCAAACTTAAACGCACGATTTCCCTTTCCATCCTTGTTTTTCTTGTTCTCGTCAGCTTTGCCATCACCATCACTGTTCTCCAAGGGACCATTCTCTGGTGCACTCTTATCCTGCTCTTGTACTTTATTGCTCTCCTCAGACCCCACTCCATTGTTTTCCTTGTTAGCTTCAGAACTCACACCTGGTCCTGGCTGCTTTAACTGGGAACTCTTATCCACAAAATCTTGCTCAGGGCAAAACTTGTTAAAATCACCACTATTCAGTCCAGCAGAAAGGGATGAAGGGGACAAGTTTTTGGATAGTAATTCTAGTTTCTGATCTGGAGGATTAGAATTGACATGAAGTTTCCTATGCTCCACACTGTCGCATATAGGATCATACTGCTTCTGGGGTTCAACAGCTTGATTTGGCTGAATGGTCACCACAGAATCTGGTTTGACAGAGTCCTCTGAGTTGGCAAAAGTGCCATTATGCGAACTACGAGCAGCATAAAGTTGTGGAAGCTGCTGTCCATTCGCAAGAAACTGGGCAAGAGAGACAGAAAGGCTCGTAAGCTGAGTCAATTCATTGCTAGCTTGAATCGTTGGAATTGCTAAATTCACAAGCGGTGCATTTGCATTCCTGATATCAGGAATGCTGATCATTTTTCTGTCCTGGACCAGTGTCTGATTTTGAGGAACTGTCACTGTCCCTCCTCTTGGATGATTGGTCAAGATAGCTTCTTGAATTTGTCCAACGGCATTCAAGTTTGGGATGGGTGTCCCTCCTCTTGGATGGTTGGTCAAGATAGCTTCTTGAATTTGTCCAACGGCATTCAAGTTTGGGATGGGTGTCCCTCCTCTTGGATGGTTGGTCAAGATAGCTTCTTGAATTTGTCCAGTGGCATTCAAGTTTGGAATGGGTGAAGCATTTGAGCTCAGGCCATTTTTATTGAAACTTTGTGTTGCAAGAGCATTTGCAGAAATGTTAATGTAAGAACTGGCAGTTTTTCCAGTCACACCATCATCATGTGGCAAAGCACTACCACCAACCTCCTTTAAATTGTAGCCCTGTTGAATGGAAGATGTTTCATTTAGCATTGGTGGCATGATTGCAGGGGCATCACGTGTCTGACCTGAACCATTTTGAAGTTCACAGCTGGGTAAAGATGCATGCTCTCCTTTGTTGATATGGTTGGAAGGTTGCAGTCTGTAGTTCCAATCAGGAGACATTTCCATATCACCAATCCAATTCTCAGGAGCTCTGTGTTCAGAAACATCAGCATTTTCTGTCTTCCATGGGAGGGATTCCTTTTTGTCGATCTCAACCACTTCATTAGTTGGAGGGTTATTGTGTGTCTTGTTCTCTACCAAATTAAGACCCCATCCATCCTCCATACACCGTACAGAGAGCCTCGGTTCAGGTTCATCCAATTTTTCATTTTTATTTTCACTCAACTTTGCTGCATCTGAAGAACGACTCTCACTCCATTTTGGACCATTCCATGATTTGTCCACATCATCTGAGTTTTGGCTTGGTGGCCACCTACCATCTCGTGATCTTTTGTCAGGACTCACAAGTGTCTCATCATCATGAGAAAACCGGCAATATTTTCCATTCCGACAATTACCTGCAGCAAAAAATTTGCAGGGAATATCGGCTGCTCTGCGGGTTTCACGCTCAGCACGTCTCTCTGGAGATGCGTATCTATGCCTTCGGTCATTATCTCTTTCTCTAATGCCATCATTTGCAGACCCCCTATTAGATGGATCAGAAGCACCATGATGGGAATACCTGCAGGATTCACCCCTTCTACAGCTTCCTTTAAGAAAATCATTGCAGCAATCAGCAGATCTTCCACTCCCAATTGGGTACTGCTTAGAATCATGGGAGATGGGATATTTTGAAGCTGCAGCTTTCCTGGGTCTTTCCCAGTCATCCTCACAAGTCTCAGTATCTTGGTGAAGAAACTGGCAATGATTGCCTCTCCTGCATCTCCCAACAACAAAATCCTTACATAATTGAGTTGATACACCTGATATGCTTCTACTTCTGTCATATGCTCCTGATTCTCGCCCAAAGCCATGGACTGGGCTCCGGCTCCTGCTCCGGCTCCTGCTCCTGCTCCTGCATACAAACCACAGACTAGACAAGTCAAACATTGCCAACCAGCTTAATCAACTTTTGACAGTAAAAAAACAAGACCAGTAGAAATGTTGTGTGCAGAGTTGATTGAGGTAAAGCAATTTCTAACAGGTAATGAACTTGTAACAAATTGTGAAGAGCACCTTGTACATGAAACAGAAACACCAAAAAACATAAACTAAAAAGATAAATTGCAGTAACAGGAAGATATCCAAACTTCAAGTAGTCAGTATAGCATTGCATGTCCAGGAAAAGAGTCTACAGTAGCATGTGATTCTAGACTCTTTTGTGATATAGAAGATATTTGAAGACTAAATTACTATTGCATCATATGCAGATTCCATTGTGGCTAGGTGTCAGATAGATATAGCAAGAGTTGACTGAAAAACAGGACAGTGACAAAATGCAAATAGCTGTATCAGAAAGGTGCTGAGCAGATAATCAAACCTTCTTGTTCTTTTATATTCATTCTTGGGAGAGTTTCGAAAACTTTTCTGTCTCCATTCATCAAGACCAGGAGACATTCTAGTTCCATAACTATCATCTTCATAAGTGGCTTTTGAAGTTCTGCCACGGTCTTCATCAATATTATCATCCCTGCGAGAGCTCCTTCTTCCAGGCAAAGGTTCCATTGCTGACCACTTCGAGCGAGTGCCACCAGCAGCTTCAGGTGAGAGCCAATCACGTCGTGATTCTTTGTCACGAAAAGATATTCCTGCTTTCCCAGGCCAAGTATTATCTTCCACATCTTCAAATGACATTCGAGACCCTTCTTTCAAATCCCATTTTGAACTGCGTTTTCGGCCACTCCCACTCATTTTGACAGAAGCAGCACCACCTTTTTTCATTCAATGCAAGTATCTGGGAGCAGGGAAAATCACATGTTCATAAATCTTCATGGTATTGAATATATCCTTGTCTATTTACTTTCTTTCTTTTTTATGAAGTTGCATGAAAATATCCCAATAACTAGCAGGAGCCATAGTTCAAATTGCAGGTGTAGCTAACATAAATTAATAATATCATGCTATAAGAGTTAACAGCTTAGCCAATGAACAGAAAACAAACATTATTATTTTGACAGGACTCATGGTTTAAATAATTGAGATGTAAATAGCATAACAAAGAATTCCATGCTATTGAAACATTAAGAGAATAGATATAGTCATAAAAAGCACAAAGCTTAACCTTCATCCCCTACCCTTCTTTTTAAATACACAAAATCAGAGGAGAATGCAATAATTGACTTCTCATCCAGCAAGTAAAATTAAACAAATCTAAAATAACTTAACCAAAAGCAGATAGGAAGATCATCCGTAAATAAAAAAATGGGAGGAATATTACAACTCCTTAATCCATATATGATTGATCCAGCAAACTAAAAGAACCTTAAAGAGAAAACAGTGATAAAAAAAAATCCATATCTTATCTGATCTACAAAATCATATTAGTAGCTTCAAGATTCAAATTTCCTAAATACTCAGTGGATCCCAAACATATTTCAATAACTCCCAAAACATCCGATCATAAACACCCTAGTTCACTAATTCAATTGAGATCAACATTTCTATTGAATAGTTTGCTAGTTTGATTGACACCCTGTTTTATTAAGTTCAAATGCAAACTATATTGGATATTTTTTTTTGTTTTTTGGACTAACTAGACATAAACTAAACACTACACAATAATAAAAGAAAAAAAATATAAACTCAACTAAACACCCTACAAATAAAAGGAAAGGAATATCAAGCGATTAAAAAATAAATACTCCCATCACACATCCAATAAAGTAGTCTCAATGACAGAGCAAATATATTTACTTTCAACCCCAAACAGCTTGCGAGCAGATTATAATCAGACAAAGAAGAATGAAAGAAGAAGTAGAAGAGTGGGTGGCATTAATAACATAGCAAACCCACCCATTACTAACACAAATAAACAACGAAAGAAGTTCCTTTAATTAATTCCACTAAACATTATATACAGCTTCCACTAATTCATATACATCCACACAGTTGGAACAATCTAACCAACTGCGTTGAAAATCATTTAAGAATATGCTAAAAAAAGTCACTAAAACATATGCACTGTTTTAATTTTTTGGAGGGGAGTTCAGTTTGTTTGGGCCTTAGCATGAAGATATGAAATGGGTGTCGGTGCTTACCCCTGCATTTGCAAACATAAGATGGACTCAACTTGAATGCAACCAGGCCATATTCCATGCAGGAAAGGACATGCATCCCAAATTACATCCCACAAGATTTTGATAAGATAGATATTTCTTACTATTAAAAACATCATCCTTTCTGTTTGTCATTTGTTTAAAGATTGGCTAGATCTAAAAAGTGATAGACAATTATGATCACAGAATTTTAATCAGAATTACAATGTTGCTCTAGAGTCATCAGAAATAGGATTCGTAGATTTCCTCTACTTAAAAAAAATCTTATAAAGCTGTCACAAGATAACATTGCATGGACTGAACATCATGTCAGTTTATATATAAAATAGGAAGCACAAATCATAAAAGCATGTGCTGTTTTTCTGAAATAACAAACAATGATGATCAAAACATCTCATATCATCACATAATGTATAGAGAAGGAGAGAAAAAACCAAGTTCTGTTTGGCATGTGGCAAACCACCTACAAACAAACAGCTTTTATATATAGAAATATCATGTAGTGTAAATTGCAAGCTCTTTACACCTTTACAGCTAATAAAAAAATATGACATTGACGTTGCACTCAACATTTTCCAAAGTCAAATGCGACCTTGCTGATGATCAATGGTGGATCACTAACCATCAATTTAGCACAGTAGCTTGCATATGGATAACAAGGTTACAACTTTAATTCCCTTAATCCTTCAGCAAAACACAACAGCCATGGTCATCGGACATCAAAACATCAAAGATTATTACTTTTGTAGATGGATTCTTTGATGAAATCTTGAACTATGAAGAAGGTTTACACTGCCATCTCAAACCCTTTTGAATGGTCTCCAATCAAACAAATTGACCAAGATCCATTAATATTTTGCTAAAAATCAATGTTCCACTTGTGGAAGGATCAAAATCCATTACAAAACTAATTGCATCAGTTACATTTGAACATTTTGGAAATCCCTCCACGCATTGACCTTGTGAGTTACTGCATAAACATTATATCTGATATTAGCAATCAGGTAAATGTTTTCTATGGAGATACATAGAACTAGAGCACATGAGTATATTACTCTAGTAGGGTCTGCTAGCGTGTACGCAGTTAGCCTAGAAAAAAAGATAGAGCCTAGAGACTCAAGGAAAAAGGATGCATAATCACGATTGTAGTACCTAACTATACTGGATATAGCACTGATGTCATAATAGTTACACTATGCACGCACCAGTGTCAATTAGATGCATATTGAACACAACAATCAAATCCCTGTGCATCATTCAGCTATCATATCAGATGATTCATTATGCAAAAATGTAGCATAGAAAGAAAAGCTGAAAAACAGATATGTGAATTACAGTACATTATTGGTTGTAACTAATAAAATATGAATTACAGTACATTATTGGTTGTGACTAATAAAACATGAAAATCACAGAATAAATTCATGAGTGAAGCAATCTTCCCAATTTCTTGCAGAGAGAAAGAAGCATCGCTAAGTCATTATTAAAGTTTAATTTCTGTGCAGCATCCCTAAAGTTTGACTATACAGTTATCTAAACTAATTTAAAAGCTTGGAAGAAAAAACAATTCTAAAGAAATAGATTCTAGTAGTTGTTTACTCAAGTATTGAAAATTATTTCTTATATACATCTGTACAGCTGAATCCGCAACAACCTTATACACGAACTTCCGCATCAACACTCCATAAACCAAAACCCACTATTCTCTATCTATCAGCGATACAAACCTATTTACTTGAAATTGAAAATCCTATAAAGTCCCAATATACACTTAAAACCCAGAATTTTCCTTATTAGAAACCTTGAGCCCCGGGAAAAGAAAACCCCTCAAAAGCATGCTTAGTCCGCAAACAGCTAAAACCTTAGTTTTTCAACTCTATAAAATCAGAATATAGCCAATTAAATAAACAGTAATTGAAAAGTTTTAAGCTTTTCTAGAGAAACACACAAAAAATCAAGCTTTTCCGAAGAAAACTCAACAAAATCAAAACCCATGAGCTAGAAAGAGCCCCAAAAATGTAATCAGTGAGCTTAACAGGAAAAAAACCAAACTAAAGCATCAGAATGGAAATAAACCCTAAGAGAACCCTAATCATTAGGTTCACAAACTTCTGTACAATATCAGCTCAAAATCAAAACTTAAGCAAAACCCACTTAGAAGAATTAACACAAAGCCCTAAAAACAAGAAAACAGGAGCACAAAAAGAGAGAAACGTCATAAAAGATAGAAGAACAGAGTACTTACATGGAAATTAAAGAGAGAAATCCATGCAGGAGAGGCTAAGAGAGAGTGAAAAATGGAATGATTCGACAACTGAATGGAGTGAGCGAAGGATTCAAGAGTGATTTTACTTCGCCATTAAATTAGCAGAAAGGGAGAGGCGAGGAAGAGGACTGGTGACTTCTTACTTCTATATACCAAGAGAGGGTATCTTCTGCTAGATTTTTCTTTTCTTTTTCATTTTCTTTTTTGTTTCTTAGTAGGACCCACTTGCCTGCTAAGCCCTACTGTGTTTCTTCATATTTAATTTTTTTAAGCTTCCTAGTTTTCTTTTTTAATTTTTAATTCAAATATAAAATTATGGCAAAACTCAGACAAGCCCTTCAAGCTAATTTTTATATTAATCTAACCCTCTCAAATTCGTAATTTGGGATGTCCGTCATTTAAAAAAAATCATAATAATAATAATAATTTGAGAGTGCATTTTGTATTTAAGTTTTTTATTTTTATTTTAGGTTTAGCTTCAATCCTATGATTTTTTTATTATTCTGAGATAGTTTTTATTTTTATTTTTTTGTATCTATATACTTTTACTCTTAGTTTAGATTTATAAAAAAAAAGAATAATCAGAAAAACAAAGGGAAAAAAAAACACTATAACAAAAACAATTATAATAATACCCAGTGTAATGTATGAGAAGCTACAGTGTTGTCCCTACACTATTTGTATGTATGATAAAAATCAAAAAATATAAAAAAAAGATGAAGAAAGAAAAAAAAACTAAAATCATTATTATTGTGTAAATAATGGGAAATAAAAAAACAAAGTTATATCAAAGAATAAAAAAAAAAGCCTCAAACTCTAAAAAAAGAGCAAAAAATATAATATAATAAATGATAAAAATAGATCAATATTATTATTTAAAAAATAACTTTATTTTTCATTAAATATTATTATAACTACTATTGCTAAAACTATTAACATTATTAAATTACTTCAAGGAATAAGAAAAACCAAAAACTTAAAAAAAGATGCAGAAAGAAAGAAAATCTAAAATTATTACTATTATTGTGTAAATAATGGGAAAAAAAAACAAAAATTATATCAAAGAATAAAAAAACTTGAAACTCTTAAAGAAGAGTAAAAACTAAAATAAAATAAATGATAAAAATAAATTAATATTTTTAGTTAAAAAAAATAACTTTAGTTTTTATTAAAAAAAATAATTAAAAAACTAATAAAAATGACAAAGAAAAAATATTAATTTTTTTTGATGATAAAAAGAAACAATCTAAGTTCAAGAACATTTTTTTTATAAACAAATATTGGCTAAAAAAGGAGGAAATAATAAAAATTAAAAATAAAGGCAATTGAAGAATTTTTGAAAACAATAAAGGAATGAAAGAAAAATATCTAACCAATTTTAATCAAAGGATAAAATTGAACAAATTAAAACATCTGGACCAAAATTATTAAGATATTTCAAATCAAACCAAAAAATTAAAAGACCAAGGACTGAAATGTAAACGAATTATATAACCAATTTTAATCAATGGATAACATTGAACAAATTAAAACATCTGGGCCAAAATTATTAAGAGATTTCAAACCAAACCGTAAAATTAAAAGGACCAAGGACTTAAATGTAAATGAATTATATAATTAATTTGACTTGAATGACGCAATTGAAATAAATCAAAACTTATATGACAAAAATAAGGATCAGAACGCACAATTTAAACATTAGGGACTACTGTGAAATAATCATAAACAAAGGGGATTTATGAGTAATTTACTATTCATGAGAGAGAAATGCACAGAACCTATTTCAAATGGCCATCGTCATCTATAGAGCCACCATTCGATGACACGCTCCCCCCGCGAGACAGGAGACATGGAGGCGCATTCGAAGATAGGTCAAACAAACATTTTTGATGACCTATAGACACCGCACGTGCCATCGAATAGAAGCGTGCAGTCAAAAAGCTTTGGCGCGTCAGGGGACGTGCTACACAGAAATCCAAATTAAATATTTAAAAAGAAAGACGATTATGTTAAGACCCTTAACTCCACTTCTTCTATTTTGTCTTTGGCGGGGCTATATGTGTAGTTACATATCTTTATAAAAAAAAAATGAAAAGCCCGAATATAGCCCCCCAGTCCAACCCTTTATTTTATCTTATTAGCGATTAAAACCGGTTTTGCATTGTTCACATAAATTGGGTAATTTTTGGGACACCCCTGCCAATTTTTCTTGTATTTTGTCTTATTTATGGGCTTTTTGGTTATTACACTGTGCACAAAAAAAAATACCCCTGACTCTAATGTTTAAACGAAAGGCGCACTGAGGGGTAAAAAAGTAATTTCATTGTTCGAATCCACAGTATAATGTGAGTGTTGCTATAGTGAAAACGCCACACGGTTTACCTTTTTCTTTAATTTAAAAATAAATAGAATAAATAATATTAAAAAAATATTTTTTATCGGTACATCAAAAAAAAATCAATTTTTTTAATTCATATTTTTAGAAAAATAAATAAAATATTTTTAAAACAAAAAAAAACATACATAACTAATAACAAGTAATGGAACCCTCTTTCCCAAAACAATCAAGAAATTTCATGGATGGAAACCACATGCCACGTTGAGTAACAAGGGGTCTGGGCTTGTTATAACTTGGAGCAATATGGAAGCCCAATAGATTGCACCTGTGCAAAAGACAATTGCTTGAAACAATATTATTATACTATATTCCTAAAATGGTATTTTTTTTTAAAAAATGCTGGTATAGGTTTTAAATATTTTTCAATAAAATCTTAATTTTGTTATAGTATTGGTTCCTCCACTCCCATCATTGGGGAGGCCTTGAATTTGAATGAAAAAGGATAAAGTTGAACTTATAAGTTAGATTTGTGAACCTTAGAGGAAAAAGATTTTTTTTTGGGTGTATTTAGATTTTTATTGTTATAGTTCATGTTTAGCATATTATAGGATTATTGTCCACACATGTTACGTTATTAGTCAGATCATTTTTTAACACAAAAATAAAGAGTAGACAATGTTAGTGTGTTTTTAGTAGTTATGTATGGTTAACTTGATACGATAAAGTGTCTATTTGAAAGTGTAGTTGAAATTATTTTTGACAATATTTTTTGTTCGAAAATGCATCAAAATAATGTTTTTTATTTTGTAAAAATTATTTTTGATATCAACATATCAAAATAATCTAAAAAAAAAAAAAAAAGTTAAATAAACAAATATTTTTTTTTCAAAAACATTTTCCAAACTCTTAAACACCTTCTAGGTCGACTTTATAAGTCTAAAAACAATTTAGATATGACAACAAAAGAAATTCTTGAAAATTAAGCATCAACAAAATAACATGATCTTTTTAACATGATAAAAAGACAAAATTAACAAATCGTGAAAACCAAATTAAAAAAACATTTAATAATAAAAAAAATATCCTAAAAATAGTCCAAGCCTCTTCTTCTATGTTTGTTTGTTTTCATAGGCATGCCTAGTGTTTTTGGGGAAAGAAAAAAAAAGACAAAGAGTTGGCAACATGCCATATACTAAACCTAAAATTAGTTTTCAATGGCGTTTTCATATTCTCACAATTGTTTTTTGGTTATTATCATGTCAGATGAGGGACTATTTAGTATTTGAATAAATATAAAAAAACAAAAAATATAGTGAAACGATTAAAATGCCATTTAAGTAAAACAAAAAACAACATTGAAAAGCTTATGTGTATTTATAATGATTTTTTATTTATTATCAAGTTAGTTAGATAACCTGATATTTGACTAGATATAAAACAATAAAAAGACAAAAAACGTCTAATATTTTCAACACATACGACAACATATGAGAGGTGTTTGTGACTTGGAAGGTGTCTGGAATTGAGGTTGCACCGGAGTTTCCAAATAAAATGTGGTTTTGGTGTTTGGTTAGGGGTGATAAGCTGAAAAAATTATTGTGTGTCCCATCTCAAAAAAACACATGGCTGACGTTTCAAGAAAAGCAACAAAATATTGCTTTTCATGCGTTATAACCGTTGGCCGTTGGAATTTAAACACCCAAATCAAACCCGAGAAGAAACCCCTAACCAAAATTGTTAAATGAATCCTTAAGCAAATGCATCCACACCATAATACTAGCTCGAATAAAGTATGGAGCAAAATAGGATGAGCTGGACCACATCTTTCTTCATCACTCAATGAATCAGACATTAACCTATCTCAACAACAATAAACATCCACCAAAAAACACAAATTATACAATAATATAGTCTGCAATTCTTGTAACACTAACCCGAAGAAAAATAGAATCAATCATTACACGAAAAATGATGCTTTTCATGTGCTATAACCGTTAGAATTTAAACACCCAAATCAAATCGAGGGTTTCCTTCACACACCACAAGCACATAAAAACAAAACTCAAAAATCCCTGAGCTCACAAACCTACCTCCAAAAAATGAGATTGAAGAAGTCATTCTGGAGAGAGAGAGAGAGGGGGGGGGGAGTATTTTGAGAGATGGGAGGGGGCTTGCTGGAAAGAGAGGGGGGCAGCAGGGGAGGAGGGAGTGGTGGGTTCCGGAGAGGGGGTTGTTAGGGGGGAGTATTTTGAGAGGGTTAGGGTTATAGAGAGAGGGGGGAGTGAATAATATTATTTATTATATTTTATTAATATTAAAATAATCTAAGAACTTCATTAAAATATAAAATATAAATAAATATATTAGAAGGAGGTCATAATATAATTTTTGCCTCATAATTCTAATTTTATTTCAGATGATATTTTACTAGATATTGCTCCTCGATCAAATAGTTAGGGATCGCAGAGGCATTTACATATTGATTTAGTTCGTGATGAAATTATAAGTGGTTTGATGAGAAAAAAAATAAATGTTTAATTTACTTGAATTATTAATTATATTTTATTATTATGATTATTAATCTAAAATATTTAAAAATAATACACACACACACACACACGTGTTCTATAAAGTAATTTCACAAGGTGACAACAATATGAAAAGTATGTTAACCAAACACACAAAACTACTTTTTATCAACCTCAAACTCAACTATAGTTTTAACCAAACACTTCAAAACTTATTTTCAACCGTAGCTAAAGTGCTTTTCATTAAACAATTTTTTTTAAAATCTCAACCACAAAAGTAAAAAGCAATACCAAACACACCCTTTAGCTCAACAATTTCGGCACGTCTCAAATGTTAAAACAATCAAAATATTTTATATTGTGACATTGGAAGTACTCCAATGTTAGGGTTGTCAATTTTATTCTATTTCGGCCAAAACAATCAAAATATTTTATACCAGTTAAAAAAAAGATAAAAATTGCATTGTTTTTATCTCAATTTAAATTCCGACCCATTCTGGATTTTTCGGTCAAATACTGGCCAAATGTTCTGATTTCATTTCGCCCATTCCATTTCGACCAAATGATGTCTTTTTTAAATAATAAATAATTTTACAATATCAATCATATCTCTTAATCCGACCGTTAGATTGAAATAAAATTTTACGATGAGTCTTTTAATATATTAATATATATTATGTTAAAATTTCAAAACAATCAAAGAATTTAATGATCTTTCGAGATTAATGATGACATTCTCATAATATTATACATGTTTATAATTTTGTTTAGAAAAATCATTTTATTGTGTCTTTATATCAATCATATCTCTTAATCCAACTGTTAACTTGAGATTAAATTTTACAAGAAGTCTCTTAACATATTTATATATATTATGTTAAAATTTCAGAAGAATCAAAGATTTAATGACCTTGTGAGATTAATGATGAGATTATCATAATATTATACATGTTCATAATTTTGTTCAAAAAAATCATTGTATTGTGTCTTTTTTAGATTAAATTGCACAATTCGAAATAAATTTATTTTTGGATTTGAACTAAAGTTTTGTTTAAATTAATATTTTTAATATATATATATATACATAAACAATATAACCCCGAAACAACGCACCAAAAAACTTTGAAACCAAAATATTTTGCTCCAATTGAAAAAAACAAAACACCAACAAAAATAAAATTGACAATCTTGCTACAATGTCCTCTTTGTATTAGATGACATGGGATGGTTGGTGGTGTCATGGGTTTGTCATCAATAATACGTTATTTCTCTCTCCTACCTTTGATGCATGGGATTTCATTTTAAAAAGTTGTCCTATGATTCATTGATTTCCACTTTAATCATTTTTCTTTTGATTTTTTTCTTGGTTTATATATAAATTTATTTTTAATTTCATCTTTAGAATCCTAATCAGTAATTTGTTTATTGTTTTCAATTTGATCCTAATTCATTTGATTGTTAAAATTATTGGATTCTTTTGTTAAACTGATTTTTATTCTCAATTTCATCATCCAATCAAAATTATTATCCTAATTTAACATAAGTTTACCCGAGTTAATCCAATATATCGTAATTTCAATATTTTTTAAGATGTTAACTTAATTCTTTTAGTTAAGCTATATTTTATTCAATTTTTCATGTTATTTTTGAACTCATCAATTCGATCGAGTTATATCAATTCAACTCTTATTTTTTACTTATTCTTGAAATTTAAATTGCACAATTCTAAGTAATTTTATTTTTGGATTTGAACTAATTTTTTATTAATTTAAAATATTTAATTATATATATACACACAAAAATTACAACCCAAAAACAGAATATCAAAACACTTCAAAACCAAAATATTCTATTTTAATAAAAAAAACAAAATAGCAACCAATACAAAATACAACCAATACAATCCTAACTAGCTTTCTAGAAGCTTTAAAAAATCCAAAACCCTAATCCCTATCCATGGACACACACAGCCAAGAAAACACTAGCCCAAAATCAATCACTTTTTGGTATACTGGGACCTCGAGCCCTCCCTTCCCGGATGCTTACATATAACCATTTCTCTCTTCTCAATTTCACACACAAATCTCGAATTCTCTGAAAATCTCAGCCTCTCGTTTTGCCCCCAAAAGCCATATCTCAATGAATGCAACAACACTCTTCATCGTCTCCCCTCTCCTTTCACCACTGGCGGGCCGCCGGGGAGTCTCAATTAAAGCCGCCGTGTCAACACTAGCGGCCGAGTCTTCCCGAGTTGACTCAGGGAGGAAGTCGCCGAGTCTGTACGAGATTCTCCGAGTTAAGAGAACGGCGTCGTTAACGGAGATCAAGGGTGCGTTTAGGAGTCTTGCTAAGGTATATCATCCTGATGTGAGTGGTAGTGATGATGGAGAGCAATTGGACGGTCTGGATTTTGCTGATATTTACAATGCCTATGAAACGCTGTCGGACCCTGCTGCTCGTGCCTTGTATGATCTGTCGTTGGGTTATAGTAGTAGTAGGAAGAGACCGGTTAGGTTTCCCGGTGGGTATTCTCTGAGCCGGCGGTGGGAAACTGATCAGTGCTGGTAAAATGGCGACGTTTTAGGAAAATATGCTTTTTATTGTGTTCACGTGATTTTGCATGTGCAGAGAGAATCTACCATGCCATATCAAGACAAAATCAAAGCTATTTTATTGATGAAATCAAAGCAGATTTCTAGATGTCTTCTTGTTCATTTATTTGACTGGCTGACTAATATAATTAGTATTTTAATATTAAAACAAAAATATATAGTTAAATATATCATTGTCTTAATATATATTAAAATTTTGAGTTCACGTTATTTTTTATTATAAAACATATTAATAACATCTGATTTATTTTATATTTAAATAAAAATTAAATTGATATAACTAAACTGAGTGGGACCTCAATCAAGAGTGACTTACAACTCAGAAGAAGCCACAAACTCACATGAGAGGCCTACAAAGGCTTCTAGAAGCTAGCCGCTAAACTAATTACTGACACAAAAATTATTTATCATCTTCCTTTTCGACGAGGTCCGTGGTCATTAAGATGGACGGTCCATCTCTGATCATGTCCTCTGCCGTTGGATTTTGAAAAATATTTATACGGATACAAAAGAACAACCATCAAACGGCTCCAGATCTCACAACTAGGATTCTGTTCGGATTTTTTAAAATATTTATACGGATACAAAATTAGAGATTTATAAATTATTAATTAAATTTTAGGCAGTATGTGTTATTTATTAATCAATAAAAAATAATTAATATATATTTGAAGTGTGTGTGTGTGTATATATATATATATTGAATGATAAAATGATAAGTATTATTTATATATGTGTGCTTTATGTAATTATTAAGTTATGTATGTATTATATTGTATTAAAAAATCTAAATATTTCTACAAAAATACTTATATAACTTAATCATATATCTTAATAATATTTATACCCTATCTATTATTTATCGTAAATTTAATTTGTTTTTAGATAATTTAGATCAAGTCAGTATACTATTGTAAGACCAAACTAAAAAACTTTATTATTTTTCTATTTTAAAAACATTTTTTTTTAAAATGATATATTTTTTTTTAAAGTATTTTAAAAACAAGACAATAATAGAATTCTATACACCCCCAACAATCTTTCTTGTACCAGGCCTTTGCTTCTTTAATTAAGCTTATATAGCATAAACCTCACAAAACACAAACCCTCGAAGGAAAAAAAAAGCTTAACAGATCAGTGCTGAGATCATAATATTCTTGCTGGGAATTATGCTGTCGCCAAGTATCTGTTTCACACCAGCAAGAAGAAAGGAGGTTCGGTCAATATTCCAGTAAGGCTATGCAAAACGAAAGAAGACGATCGATGAACATGTTCAGATAACACAGCACTTCTTTCAAGGAATTTATTTAGTATGGTTGAGATGTTGGTCGAACCATTAACAATGATCATAAAAGCTCTGCGTATCAAGCTAGCTAGAATTGTATATTTATCATAAACCCTAGCCGTACAAGAAATATCAGTATAATTTTCTGCAGTATCGATCGTTTTATCAGCTTCCCATGAGCCGCGCTACAATATATCCCCATGAATAAGGGATGGAAGGTCGAGGACGGAGAAATCCACAGAAGGGACAGCTAATTCGCAGCAGAAAGATGCAAGGTTTTATGAACCAGACGGAAATTAACACCAGAGATTCACCACCTGTAAATCCCCAGATATATTCAAAACCTTTGAAGAGCTAAATAAATGTACAATAGCACAGAGAGAAACTCTTCCTCAAATTAGCAAAAGGGTCGTCAAAACTTCTAGCAGTGTCATATTCAAAATCACAGTGATGATAATATATAAATAGACCCGCTGATGTCAACGCTATGAAACTGGACTCTGAAGATTCGAATGAATGACGAAACACGATTGCATTTGGTATTTTTGATTCAATTGCATGTTGACAGTGGACCTGGAAAATAGTATGGTTACCCATCGATCATGGCAAAGGTGACGGGTGTTAATAATCAAATCCATAATGGATCAATGCTGAAACACTGCAATTGCGAGATATTTTGTGTTATTAAAAATTACACTTCTCTTCTAAAAAAGCTGGAGGTGCCCAAAATATTATTCAAAGGATTGAAACGACAAGTATCATAAATTAAGAGGACCATTCAAGTAATTTGCCAAGTTCTCAGTGATATGTCGAGCCCGAAAGATAGTGATTTGCAAAGTTGAACAAATCAACCAGTAACGGCCATCCACATCAGAACAAATTCAAATTTTATTTGCTTTACCCTTCAACATCTCTATAACGTTCAACTTCACTGTTTCCCCTCACACAGCTCCAAGATTCAAAACACTCTCTATCCATCTCTTCAGCTCAGGTTCTTGAAAAACCTGCCTACGAGGGAAGGAGAAGAAGCAGCAGCAGCAGCCCAAGCAGCAGCAGCAGATGTGTTGTGGGACGAAGGTGTGCATGATGTGCACGTGTGTGATATTGGTGGCGATCTTGATAGGGTTATTGTTTGGTTTTGGGATTTACAAAAATGGGTTTCATAAATTGAAGGACGCATTTCATGATTGTGATTCTAATGGCTCACTTTGTGGAGCTGGAAGGCCTTTCTTGGGTGTCGCAGCAGCTCCTCCTCCTTTCTAGGAGCCTCGTGTTATTTTCGTCGCAGCAATTCTTTTAGGGTTTCGATATTTTCATAGGACTTCCATTCGTTTTTGAATCTTAATAATGCTTGTTTCTTGTTATTTAATTCTGGTTATTGTTGATTGGAACAATGCCTTATGGTTGTCAGATCTGTTTCATTGAATTTTACTCCTAATTTTGCAGTTGAAGGGGGGGAATCGCAGCCCAGGTGATTTTACATTGGTTTTGAGGATTCGTGACTTCCCACCATATTTGTTTGCTGCTTTCCTTCAAATCTTCTATTGAACGAGAGCAGAAATTAATGTTAATAGGATAGATTTAACTAAATCCTGCTTGAGGAGGATCATTGAGCAGTTGATATCATCATTGTCATAAAAAAAAAGATATTCCTTTCAATTCTGTGATGTTTTACTGCCATTGCTTTTGTTTCTTCAAACAGCAAACGAACTTACCAATGGCTTGTAAGCCCCAGGGTATGCATGTGAGCACAAAACTGCAATGACATCTAAAGGTGGAAGTGCAAGAAAAAGAGGCACCAACTTTTTTAGCATATGAGATAATTTAGCCTTCATCAAGAGAATCCTTACATAATTTCACTGATAGACTTTGTACCATGGAGGGCACCTCAATGTTTCTTCCTCTGGTAATGCTCTCTTCTTTTCATTTGTATATATAAGGTCATTATCCGCAACTGTATAATTCTGAGGAGAATGAGAAGCTTCATATCTAGCATGAACTTAGCAACAAAATTGATTTGATGTACATTTGGATTTAATAATTGAGGTGGAAAAAAAAGGCCACAGCATGATGCTTGCGAACTGACCAAGGATAAGAGTTTCCCTAGGTATATCCATTTGATCTCTCTCCGCTGCGAGCCGATCTCTTCTGCAATTCTGCATCATGATGTTGCATGGCTGCCTCGATAGCCTGCACACATGGTCTGGTCTGTGAATTCCAGCCAAACACAAAGGATGCAAATGCAAAAAACCAATTGAGAAAGTTTTGCATGCGGCTTGTGGGAGTTGGCAAAACAGAAGAAAATTTTTAGCATTAACAAAACTTTGAAATTCCAATATCACTTGAAAAAAACTCAGAATGATAACATTAGAAGCCAAAAGATATGGCGGAAACAGATAACTAACAGCTAAAATTTCAATACATCAAAGCACCAAATCCTTGACTTAAATCGAGTCATGGAAAGAAGTGTTGACCTGTTGCATTGGCCGGACAAGTAGAGTAACCTGATGTCGAAGATCTGACTGCACAGATTCCTTAAGCTCCTGAGATTGAAGAAGAAAATTTATATGAAATCACTTTAAGAGCTTCCTGCACAACCCATAGAATAGTATGCTGGATAAATGAAAATTGCAGGTCACATACATACCCGCAAGAGCCAAGGAAATGCTATAAAAATAAAAACAATGATATGCAGAGCACCTATATCTAAGCCAAGAGCGCCTTGCAAAACCATGGACATATATGTGCTTGGTAAGATTTTTAGCAAAAGGTAATGGGTACCCAATTTCCTTACTATATGTACTTTGACGAACCTTAATCAGATGCAAAATGCTTAACAAAGAAATTTCACCGTACTAAACACTAGACATCTACACAAAGATGCCCGTGAATTTTCTGTCAGGAAGAACAAACAAGATAAACACGATATAGAACTACCTCCGTTGAAAGATGAAGTTGGTCAGATAGTTAGCAGTTATCCTTCATAGATTGCACTGACGGTCAAGTCACAGTGGCACCGTGTGCAAGGCACTTGAAAGATGCACTTTGAGACTTACGAGAGGTGGGGAAGGGGGAGTAATAAGTTACTGTGTGCATGACTTTATGATAGCTTAAGAGTACGTGTGTGACTCATGCAGTGTGGGTGATTAAACTGTGTTGTCACATAAAAGAAGCTGCACGGGGGAATAAAATATTACACAAGGGAGCTTATTGCCAAAATTACCTGTAGCTGTGAATCAATTTTTGACATTGCATCCTTCAATCTGCTTACCTGGAAATATTCAATGACCAGAGAGAGCGAGAAAATGATGGAATGATCAGATGGCGGTGCAATAAAAGAAATTCCTCTTCAAAGCAATATTTACTTTGGCCTCCTGGGAACACTATTCCCAATCAACCTCATGGCAAGAGAATATCTTGGTTCATGGATTCATTATTCAGCTATAGTTATATAGTCATTAAAGTTGCCCTTCCCCAAAGCCTAGAAGAGTCTGTTTCAATACCCTGCTCAATCCTGACACTGATCGCATGTTGCATTTTGTAGGTTCAAATATCATGTACATTCTCATTGAAATTCTGAATCCAGAAATCAAAAGGAACAGCCTCACTCAGACAAAAGAATCACAACATTTACCTTAGTATAAAGATAAGCAGTGGTGATTGGATATGATGACCAATAATGCCTCAATAACTCTTGAAGAGACGTCCAGTGCTGAAGGCAAGTTTCCACATGAACATAAGAAACTAAACCAAAATCTTGCAATAAACCAATAAGGTTAACAAAATAAAAACTAATAAAATAGCATTAACAGCTATATCGTGCTATGGATGATCCAGTGCAATTTTTTTTTGGAAGGCAGAACAATATAAATTACAAACACTCACATACAGCAGCTCCTCTTTACTTGTATTCGGTAACGTGTCCAAAAAACTTAGCCCATGATTCTTCCCAATATCATATTTAGTGCTTGAGATATTGTGGGTCAAGACTGAAAGAACCTGCGTCAGTCACATGATATACACTACATTATTAACAACAATATGCATGTTTTCCAATAAGATTAAGCAAACAAACAGCAGATAATTTTAAATATAAAATATATTACCTTTACTGCAGCTTCTGGTGTAATTATGGGATTGATCAATCCAGTGGTTTTTACATGGGAAATGGAGTCCCTCAAAGAAGCATATGATTCTTCTGTACTCAGGATGCGCTTTACTGGATCATTTCCAATACTGGTATCTCTTGAGTTTTTAAGAGCAGTAGCTTGTTGAGAATCAAAGTAGTCCCTTGGATCCTGGATTTCAAAATCACATATCTGAATCACAAAAAAAATCTACCACAGACACATGATGACAAGAAGACAATCAAACCTTGATAGAAAGTGGTGCCAAAGGAAGATCACTTGATGCCTGAAGATCATCAATTTCAATCATTTTTGAAATCCTACTTAATCTATCCTGGTTTGTATTCATATCAGTTTCTTCATTTGAAGCATTCTGTCCTGGCAACAGAAATACAAGGATGTTTTCATAAATGACCAAATAGAAGGGGAATAAAGGGAAGCCATCACAAACCATACTAACCCTGTTTTGACAGTTTAAGTGCCTCTGCTACAGTCTGCGTGTCTTTCAATTGTTCCTCATCTGCAAGATTACAAATCTTAATTTCACAAGAGTATCTAGCTGTAAATTTTAAGGGACACAAACAGCAAACTGAACAAGAAACAGACACAGAACCATATTCAATGCATGGTTAAAGCACTTGGAAGCAAAATCAGATTGATGGAAAACTTTAACCTATAGGTGTTCCTTGAAGAACAACAGCAGCATGCCTGTTTAGCTCTTGCGACAGAGTTCTTCTATAATGTTCATGCTGTGATTCAGTTATTTCCTTGCTGCCATCACGGACAATCCCATGATCCTGTATTTTATAAAGTGCAACCAAGGTTAGAAAAGATAGATATAAAAGCTTACTGACAGATTCAGACAATCATTCAAGAGTAGAAACTGGGAAATTCCACCAAAAATGCATACCAGAAAGTAGCATAACTACTACATTTAATTCAAATCCATAAGGATGTTAAGAAGGGAAGAAAAAGAAATCCCAAGGGAACAAGAACTTTCAAGAATATAAATTTCTTAAAATGAAGGTAGGTGTTATATAACTTACTGGAAGATGTGTATAATCATCCCCTTCATCAGCTTCCATATCTAGAGTTGGATCAACACATCTGATCTGGAACAAAAAGTATCGAGCAACTCAATATTTCTCAATTCAGAATATAAAGACTTATATGCAAAAAAATGTTTCGTATTAAGAAACAAATATATTAAATAATCAACCAAAAATGAGTACCTTCCGCCGAGTTTCGCTAGCCAAAATATCATCAGGTTTCAGGAAAAGAGCAAGCTCCTCATCTTCAGCAGCTTCTGCTGCTGCAGCAGCTCCAGCATTAGCATTTTTTGCATGGTGGAGGTATTCTGCTCTACAATATTTGCTCCAGAAATCCCTTTCTGACATCTGGAACACGGAAAAAAACACGGAAAAGTTCAGAAAAGCAAAAATCTGAGCAGTGCAATGACTTTGGGATAATTATTTAATGATAAAAGTATCATGACCTTGTCATGAAAAACACCATTGAAAATTTAAAAAGTAGTTCCAATGCTCTCATTACCTTTCTGGGAACTAAATTCAAGTATGCTTGGTGTACTGCTGGTTTCTCTGCAAATACCTGAGACACAATTTAATCATTAAATAAATGGATGAACAACAAAGTTATGAAATAGGTGGAAGAACATGGGGGCGGGTATACTCTACTTAGCAGGTAGGCTGTAGAATGTGATTTAGCATGAAAATACTTTTTAGACAGCTAGTGAAAATTTAATTAGCTAACAACTTTGCACTATCCTTGTTTTCATTTCCTAAAACTGTAAGTATTGAGTAAATATGAGATATCTTACCTCACGAACAATCTCAGGAGTCAAAGTAAATGTAACTTTGTTTGTCTGGAATTCCAAGAATAAACAAATGTAAGCTTTCCACATCCAAAAGGCCACAAAGAAAGTACATCAAAACAGATAAAATCTCAACAGCAAATACAAACAGGTAAGAATTCATGCACTAGCACATGCACATGCTCTCTCTCTCTCTCTCTCTCACACACACACACACACACACACACACACACAGAGGGGGAACTGTATAGTACTCGACCGTCTGTTGATGGCTTGGTGTCTGAAAGCACGAAACTTTTAAGGCCTGTCCGTTGTTTTGACTTTTTGCTGAAATTCCCACCAAGCAACTTCTGCAATCAATTGAGGAAGAAAAGCAATCAAATATTCCTTAATAATGCATTTTACAGTCAGAATGAAAGCTTCTAGGCAGATGGTTCCATCAGAGAAAACATTATGATTTAAACTGATAAAAATAGCTAGTTCAAATACTAATGAAAAACAACATCATGAAAGCAAGATAATCAAGCATACATATTCAAAGAGCACTAACCTTCCTGGTTGCCCAAAATTCAGCTTCTGTCAAGATACCATCACTCACAAACCGCATATGAAGCTTCTGCAACTCACTGAATGATAAATTTTGGTGGTCAAATGAATCAAAGAGATAAGAAAATCAGCTAAAAAAAACTGATGCATTTAGCATGAAACAATCTAGTTATGATTATAATAATCAAAGTACAGTAGCTAATATAGCATGGTTAACAATTTAAATAGGACAATCATTGTGGAATGGATGAAATAGATAAGGATAAAAAGAGATAAATCCATGTACTATCTCATTAAAGGAAAAATTCGTTTATGTCCAACAGCTTTTCACAAGTCTTCAGAAAATATAAAAGCATTGGTTTCTGAAACTCATTTCCCACCATCTTTCCATGCTCTGTTCAAATTTACCTTAGATGCTCTTAAACTCCAAACTCCTAATTTTATGTTCTTAGTGCATATTACTCTACTTCGCCAAGCAGAAAGGACCAAAAGTGTAGTTAGCTAAAATTTGATGGCAAGTACCATGAAAGGCATAACTCTTGTTCTTTAAATACAAGAAGTTAGACAAGTTCCTTGATCCTTGGTAAGTCATAAAATCTCTGTTAGTAACTTATGTTTTTCTACAGCTGATATTGTCTTTCCCTGATTGCTTTAAAGGGCATAAAACAGCCAGTGGGAGTAAATATCTATGAACTTGAGGCTAAGTTTCACTTCGTTTTCTTTCAAACATATCTTTTCAATAGATATATATTCCCTCCTTAATTATTCATTAATTTAAAGAATGCAGATCTTGCAATATAGACAAGTAAAATCTTCCTTTGTAAAGGCAACATAGCTGTGCATGAGCATGTACCACAATATGTACACTCTTTTACCATCATATCTATTTCGAGGAGAAAATTGAAGAGATTCACGTTATTATAAAGAAGCTGGCTTGATTACCAAGTAGTCACTAAAAGGATTCATGCTGTTATTGCTCTATATCACGAGTATGAATAAATAAATTTACCCATTTTCTCGCAGCATATTCATCCGCAAAAGCAATTCTTCTGTGCTAGGCTGTTCAGAAGGAACTTCTGAAGTGTCAATAGGCTTTGGTGTCTCTCCAGTCTTCGAAAGGGCTTTGCCTATTTACAAGGCAACAAAATCATAGCTTCAGAAGAAGCCCACACAGGATTGACATATTATTATGATTATTGGTAGTCTAAACACCAAGCAACAAAAATTGTAAGAAAGCAAAAAACTCTGACAGGTTCCATTGAACATAGAGCAAAAAGAAGGCAAAGGATTAGATAAACTTATTATGATGTCCCAGAGTTAGCACTAATAGAAGGCTGTCCTTTAAATCCATCAAGAAAGTGAAAATGGGGTTCTCATCAATCAATCATTAGGGTGAACAGTGCAGGCATATAAAAAAATGACTCAGGTTATTGTGACACTATGCTATAAAAACTGGGACAATATTATAAGCTTACAGAAAAAAATACACAATAAATTAACAACATTAAGAATGTACTCCATATCAACAAGGAGGTGCCAAGCTGAAATATAAACCTTAGGACAGATTTGGAATTCTGTTATGGGAGAGAAATGACTGAGAGAGGCATAATGGGATAAAGGATCAAAAGGGGTGTAAATAGAGGAATTATTCCCTCCTTTGTTGAAACACAAATTACAATAACACGGTGATAAATGATTATATTTTGGTGTGATTAGTCGAAAATAAGAGATCCTCCACATTAGCAATTGATTGTGTTGTTTCCAATAATTTATATATTCTAATACTAGATTCCATGAAAGACAAGGGATGATTCTTCTCCCATAAACCCTTCTTTTTATTCTACCAAACAGAAATCTAAAATAGTTAACATGATACAACTTTGTATGTGTGTTTTTAACTTGCATCTAAAACCCCCCTCTCCATGCATTCAATTCCATAACAACCAAACCTGCTACAGCCGATAGAATCGAACAATTCTTACACCAAACTCCATAAGCATATAGCTTCAAGGGTGTAACAGAAGACAACTGACAATTTGACAACTTCTTTACAAAGAGCACCATTGCACCAAGAATTGTACCTCTACTGTGAAGGTCATCAATATAAACTTATCTGAAGCAGCCTCACAAGGGAAAAAACAGCCTCTGGGAGGGATTTAGCTTTTCGAAATAGCTGTAAGAGGAAAATCTGGCAATCTCTATTTAGATTAACTCTTAGTCAACACCTTGTAAATGACTCAATGGTAAACTTGAAACTTAAGATGGTCGCCACTTTCCCATCTTCACACACCCTCCTTTGCTGCTATAGTTTTAATTCTATAACCCATTTAAAAAAAGAATACAGAAAGTTTCAAATATCGAGCTCCCTCACAAGCAACATTAAAAAATATTGCTTTCAGAAACATCCAAGCATGTGCTTAGTAAGAGGGGAAATGGTCCTTATGAAGGGAATTGCCACATCAATTACACAGAAAAACACAATCCCTCTATTCCACCTGCAAAATCCATGTAGGAGAACTCTTCCTCTGCTACACAAAACAATATCTCCTTGATGACCATAGAAACCCACCATGATGATCTAGTTCCATATTTGACAACTTACAAACCATCTTACAACACCACAAACCATTCTTCAATCACTATAGACCTCAATTATGTATCTTCAGAACCACTTATCAAAAAGGCTTCGTTGAAAACAATGGGAATTTGATACCTAATCCCCCAAACTTCAGAGGGACTCAAGGCAAGATACTGCATCATCTATTGTAGCCAATAAAGCTAACAACATTAGTTTGTCTGAACTATGTAATCATAGTGTTTACTACTGCAAATACAATTAAATTTTTCAATCCATTAATTGCATTATCATTGCAGATTATAAGGTAACCAAGCAATCAAAATAGAACGGCAGTCACTTGCTATTTCATTGTAGTTCTGGTTATAATATACCAAACACTTGTATCATTACAGGACGATAACAAATCCATAATAAATCATAATCTCTGATCAATAAATGCATCATAGAGAAACTAGAAATCAGCATCATTGAGAATCGAGACTTACCTACACACTCTTTGCAAACGTGGAGATCATCATAACTTTCAAACTCAAATATGTAACTCACACCCTACAACTCCAAAAAAAAATTCATTTAGTACAAAACCAATAGCGAGAAAAAAGGAAAACAAAAACTAACGATCAGAAACAATTCTGTAATATCCAACACGGGTACCTGACTCGAAGTGAGATTAAGCATTGGTGCTTTATTTGATCCCTCCTTAGTGTACTTATGATCTACACATTCAATGTACATAAAAGAAACATGCCCCGTTACACCAAAAACAAACTTGATAAAAAAAACCCCATTAAAACAAACAAAAAAGGGAACAAAAAGATAAATGGTTCTTTACTTTTAACGAATCTAAACTCCATATTAAGCTTTGTAGCTGAATTAGGACTATTAGGTTTGAACATCAACCTCTCCAAAGTCTGCACCAAATCCACAAAAACAAACAAACAATGCAATCAAGTTTCAAAATTTGATGATAATATTGAAAACCCAGAAAGGAAAAGTAGTGAAAAGTACCAGGAATAATCGACCAGGAGTGCCAGGGTCTTTCACTGAACTCTTGAACTTGACTCGTTTTGATACTTGCCCGCTTGCCATATTCACTTGGATATAGCAATTCAATCCGATGAAAATAATACGTGATCAATGGAGGATTTTTAACCGGATAGGTTCAACGGATCGGCGGGAATGGTTGGTCGGAGATGCGGTGACAGGCGTGGTGGTAGTGTTCAATGGAGGAAGTAGCAAAAGAGAGTTGAAAGGGAGAGAGGGTGTGTGATAGGCTATAGGGACTATAGCTAAGCTAATTTTAGCTACGGAGCCCAAATTGTAAAAATGAGTGACAATTTGCCTAATAATACAAGGACAGAGGCTCCTTCAAGACAGCCAAATATGGGTAGATTACATTTTTTATAAGGTCCCTCAAGTTGTACATTCAGATCTTTTTAGTCCTTTTACTGAAGCTTTGGGCAGATCAATCCTCATACGCTTCCTTGTGGAAGCACATATGGCTCCTTCATCGCTCAACTCCAACCATCTACTTGTATGCATACATACGAGCTACGATGGCCAAGTCCAATCCATTATGAGGCATCTAAAATATTTAATTTATTCGGTTATAAGGTATTGTTATGTTATTGTGTTTTAAAATTGATTTTTAAACAAGCAAATAAAATTTATTTTTATTTTTTGTTTTAAATTAAAAATTTTGGATATAATATAAAAAACAGTTTATTTTTAAAATTAAAAATATTATAAGCTTTCATGAGTCCTGAAGTTAATAATTATATAAACTTTCAATGACTATCATATTAACAAACATAAGACTCGAAGATGTGATCGCAAGAAAAACAAACTTTTTAATTCCAAACTCGTACCACTAAATCATCTACTAGATGATTATCAAAGACGAATATTGACCTGATGGGGCTGGCTTTTCTTCTAAACAAGCCCTAAGATAGAACGATTCATACAAATAGCCATCATGGTCAAGTGATGTCCAAATCTTCAGCCTGGTAAAAAGTAGAAACAACCCCTCAAAGCACACACAATATATGAGTGGCCTAACCATCATCCCTGCCCTGAGCTACTGGACCGTGGTCCCTCGCACGACTGCAGCGCCTGGTGTGTTTTTTGGCAGACTATGGTGCTTCAACTTCAATCCAAAGGAAGGGAGGGATGAACCAAGGTTTAGGGGCAGCTGCATTTTCTGCTATAAAGAGAGGGGATGTTTTCCTGTTTTTTTCTTGAATCCCTTGGAAATCTAACACTATTCGTATAGCTTGGATACATTCTGCAGATCATAAAAAAAATCAACTTGAAGGTAGAAGATTCAAGCCTGTTTGGGTGCATGCTGTGGGGTTTGAGATGCAAAAAACACTTAGCAAGTAAATGAAAATATCTGTAAATCATCCACCAAATATAAGAAATAAAACTCCAGTTCTAAACTTTGTCATTCTTAGCGTCTTTAGTTTCCTTCATATCACAATTGAAGACGACATGAATGGCAGGAATTTAACTCGTAATGCATGCATCTATTATCAGTTTACCACTTTAATGTTAAAAACTAAAGATCAGTATCACATTACAAGTAACAAAACCTCAGATTCAAAATTATTGTGTTTTTATACATGAAATCTTGTTCAATATGAATCTGTAGAAGGTATTGCTATCTTCGGTGTCTGGTTTCAGCTGTGTAGGTTCTTTCAGTGGCTTCTCCTCTTTGATTTCAGCTTCTCCATTGTAGGATCTTATGTTTGAATTTGACTTTTGGCTTAACAATATGGTAAACTGGTTCAGGAGTTTTAAAATTCCTGCAACACTCTGAACAGGACCTGAGTAGCAATTGAGACACCTGAACATGAATCAACGAAGAATAAGATCAACGACCGATTAAACTAGCAGAGAAGAGATGCTGGTTGAATTTCCAGAATTTTGAACCTACCCCATTGACTATTCAACCAGTGATTTTATGAACTATAGCAAAGGATTAAGCAGTGAAAACGGGGTTGTCTGATCTCCAATGCTTGTACTTTCCCCTGGAGAATTTTGATGCACCAGTAATGAGTTATTCCCAAGTCTTGCCATCCCTATATCAGGATAACTATATCGAAAGAAACTATATGTCAAATCAGCTTACTTGGGATACTCCTAATCAACTATAGATTCCACCATGTCTTCTCTGCTAATGCAGATTATCTACTCTTTACAAGGGAGTTTAATCGGCCTGTAGTTGAAGGGTGAAGGGTTTTTCCAGGCACGAAAGCCAACTAGATTTCAAGACACCTGCGTCTCTTCGTTGTCCAACTCTAGTGTTCCTGTAAATCCAACCCCACTTCAAATAATCCAACAAGCAATCTCTATCTCCGAAACTAACCTTAAAACCGCACGATCAAAGATGACGTTGTCGAACTCAAGTGGCTGATTGAGATTTAGTTGCAATTGTTTTTTAAATTATATTTTGTTCAAAAATATATTTAAATGATATTTTTTAAGTTTTTAAAAATTATTTTTCACATTCTAAAAAAATCATTTTTTTTAATTTTAAATAAAAAATAATTATTTTTTTTCAATTTTCTATACACGTCCATAGACAATGCAAAGCAAACACGGTATTTAGGAGTCGTGATAGTGATTTTCTTAAAAAGTATTTTTCTTGAAACTATATAAAGAATTTTTGTTTTTTTTAATTATTTTTAATATAATATATTAAAATAATTTAAAGTAAATAATTTTGTTTTTAAAACATAAATACAAACATAAAAAAACAAACACGCCACGCGACAAGATAAAAGACGCTAGGGCTTGGATGAGTGCTGCCTTGTGCTCCAAAACGGTTGCTTCGGTCAATTGAAATACGTCAACGACACGTCGCTCACTAGCCAAGAGATGTCGGTTTTTGAACGTAACGGCAACTCAAACTGGCAATGCATGGAGCATGATCGTGTCGTATGATGTTTTTGGTAATTAACACGGGCTTTTGGTAACTCTACTGGCTAGCTTGAATATCAAGGAAGATCCCACCTTTTGAGTCTTGCAGCTAAGTTGATAAATCTTACACACAAACACTTTTCTCAATTCACACAAAAGGCTGGTTTGTGTTCTGCACTCAATCAATCCTATGACAGCTGAGGAGTACACCGAAAGTCTTCCGCCATGTGAGGAAGAAACCAGTTAGCATGCTGTCTCCTGTGGACTAGCTAGGGTCTGATACTAAGACTAAGAAACTCGACGTTCTTACGTCTTTTACATGTAGTTATGTCATGTGTGTGTGTGTGTGTGTGGAACAATTCCAGCAAGAAGCTTGAGCCCCTGGTGCCAGGTTTGAAATGGGAGGGGGGAGAAGGAACGAGGAAGGAGCTGAGATGGCAAGGCGTTTAGTTTTGCTTGCTGGTTGCAAACATGGTCCAGAGAGGTTTTCATGGCTCAAAGTCCATTGGGCCAGCCCCGCCCAGTATTTGTCTGAAAGTAGTTTCTCTCTCAAATAAAAGTGTTTGTGTATAAGAAATTAAAAGTGTGTTTAATGGCTCTGGCGATAGATTGTTATCTTTTTATTCAAGAGATAAAAACCACTAACTAAAAGCATAATTAATTTTATAATTTTTTTTATAAAATTTGTAGTAAAAATATTTACAAATCCTGTGTTCTTATGAGAAAAAAGAGGGTGTGATTCTGGGTATAGGGAAAAATTAGTGTAAAAAGCACCTATGAGTAGTAGGATTTGCCCCCATCTATTAAAGCCTCATGCTTGCACCAAATGTTTGGTAGTGGGATTCAGCTAGTTTTTCAAAAGTATATTAAAATAATATATTTTTTATTTTTAAAAAAATATTTTTTATTTATAAATATATTATTTTTGATATTTTTTGATATATAAAAATATAAAAAATTTTTTTATTTAAAATAAAGAATATTTTTTTAAAATTATTTTAAAAGCATTTTTAAATCGAAATGATAAACATTAACTAAAGCAAACCCTACCCAATATTGAATGCATCTAAAGTCACCACCCCATCTAGCTAGATCCACTATCGTCTTCCATCACCACGCCACCCCGTGACAGAGTCACTGTAACCCCTCCCTGCATTCCACCAACCCACTTCCTCCACTCACTCTCTCTCATGCACTCAAAAAGTTCATCGGCACTGGACAAATCAACCCGTGAACTCTTTGATCCCGTGAACCCATAAGAGAACACCAAAACCTGTTGATTGGATAGAATCACAAACGTACGTTCAGTCTTTGATCACTCCACTCCACTCCACACATTAAATTCCAAAATACCAAGCACTATAAATACCATGGCAACATCATCAACTACACATTCAAGAAAACCAAGGAACTTTCTTTGCATTTCCATGGCTTCACTGTTCTCTTTCTCTCTCTTTCTCTCTTTCTTTTCCTCTCCCTCTCCTCCTCCACCACCACCACCACTTTAAGGACAAACCAGCACCGCCCCACGAAACAAAAACAAAAACCCAGACCAAATGTACCACCCTCGTCTGCCTCAACCACCCCAACCTGAGATCCTCCAAGCTTGTAAAGCCACTAGATTTCAAGACACTTGTGTCTCTTCCTTGTCTAACCCTAATGTTCCTCAGAATCCAACCCCACTTCAAATCATCCTATCAGCAATCTCTGTTTCCAACACCAACCTTAAAACTGCCCAATCAATGGTCAAGTCCATCCTAGACTCGTCCAAAGGGAATATTAACCGCACAACAGCCGCGAAAAACTGCGTGGAAGCGTTAAACAATTCACAATACCGCATAACAAGATCAACGGATGATGCTTTGCCACGTGGAAGAGTCAAGGATGCTAGGGCTTGGATGGGGGCTGCCTTGCTGTACCAATACGATTGTTCCAACGCATTAAAGTACGCCAATGACACGTCTCTCACTACCCAGACGATGTCGTTTTTGGACAAACTGATGACTTTCTCTAGCAATGCATTGAGCATGATTGTCTCCTACGATGCCTTTGGTAACGAGACCAAGTCATGGGGCCCACCAAAAACGGAACGTGACGGGGTTTGGGAGTTCGGGTCTGCTCCCGGGTCGGGTGGGGATTTTGGTTCGGGGTTCAGAGGCGGGCTTCCGTCTGAATTAACAGCGGATGTGACGGTGTGCAAGGACATGAGTAACGGTGGGTGCTATAAAACGGTGCAGGAGGCGGTGAATACGGCACCGGATAATGAGTGGGGACATAGATACGTGATCCACATAAAGGAGGGAGTTTACAATGAGATAGTTAGAGTGCCGTTGGAGAAAAAAAATGTGGTGTTCTTAGGAGATGGGATGGGCAAGACAGTAATTACTGGGTCATTAATTGTGGGCCAGCCTGGGATTTCCACTTACAACACAGCAACAGTCGGTAAGCTCTTTTTTTGTTTAGCTCCTGTTATCTTCAAGTAAATTCATGGATTTGTTCTCTGTCGTCGCGGGTCCCATGGAATAGTTGGATGCTGACTCATCATGCCAAGTGTGATGACATCTGGCATGCTGAGTCAGCATTCACATGCTGTTCAAAAAGAAACAATAATTTTTTACCTTCATGCATGCTGGCTTCACATGGGAAAGAATTATGACCATAGCTGTAGTTTATGTCACTGCAAGCAATCAATGAGCCGCCATGAATTTTTGGCATCAGAGGTATGGCATAGGATTAATAGTATGGTTGTTCACTTTCATAAAGGGAAGCAAGAATAAAGATTTTTTTTTTTCATGACTTTGTTGAGAATTTAGCACAAAGTGTTAAGGATTCATAGCCAAAACCTACCCCTTCTTTCTCGTGGGTCAAATTATCAACAAGTTGCTTTGACATCTGCTCCTATCTTCTTCTTTATATAGAGCACCCTTCAAAAGCAAAAACTTTGAATCACCATACCACCACCATCATGGCGGAACCATCCTCACCAGCAGGTTCAACAAAACCACTCAACAACTTTAGCCAAAGACCACCATTATCAATCTCAAAATCCAAATGCTTTGTTATCTTCATTGCTATTGTCCTTTCGTTATCCCTTGTTACTCTCCTTCTTTTCTTTACCCTTTCTTCAAAGACCAACGAAGAACACCCATATTCACCGCAATCACAACTCCTTCCATCTATGTCAGCTCCTATAACAGCAAAACAATCTCAGACTAGCATCCATTTAGCCTGCAATGCGACGCGACATCCTCAAACATGCGAATCCTCGTTAGGAGAAGCCAATGTTGTCCCTCCTAACCCAACCCCACTTCAAGTCATCCAATCCGCGATCTTTGTCTCCTCTCAAAACCTCGAAACTGCAAAGTCAATCCTAAATTCTCTCATAGCATCAACAACTAACCCAAACATCACCACTGCCGCGAAAATTTGTTTAGAGGTGCTGGGATATTCCCAGTACCGGATTTCATCAGCCAATAATAGCTTGACACGTGGAGAGGAAAAGAATGCTCGCGCTTGGATGAGTGCAGGTCTTTCTTATCAATACGATTGCCATGGAGGTCTGGTTTACAACGCTGGCAATAGTACCTCGAAGCCAGTCAATGAAACATTGTTGTTCTTGGAGTCTTTGGTTGGTTTAACTAGCAATGCGTTAAGCATGATGGTGTCTTATGATTTATTTGGAAATGAAACGGAATCGTGGAGACCTCCCCAGACCGAACGGGACGGGTTCTGGGAGGATTCCGCGCTTGATAGTGTACGGGGGGTTTTCAGAGGTGGGTTTCCATCAAAGCTAACAGCGGATGCCACGGTGTGTAAGGATGAGAGTAAAGATAATGGATGCTACAAAACGGTGCAGGAAGCTGTTAACGCGGCACCAGATAATGCCATGAACCGGAGGTTTGTGATACATATAAAGGAAGGGGTTTACGAGGAGATTGTTAGGGTTCCGTTTGAGAAGAAAAATGTGGTCTTTTTGGGTGATGGGATGGGCAAAAGTGTCATTACCGGCTCGTTGAGTGTCGGCCAGATTGGAGTAACTACTTATGAGTCGGCAACAGTCGGTAAGTTAATCTTGTTTTAACTGTGTTTTTATAGGTTAATTTGTGAAATGGTGGGGGTGGTGGAAGGTATAAAAAAGGACGAGTGGATCCTACGAGCAGCGACAGTGTTTTTAGTAGAAGCTTCCTGCAACTTTCTAGTTATTTGTGACCGTTGATTTTGGTGAAATCATTGCTTCAATTCCGTTGGAAAGTATTTGAATTAAGAGCAGTATATTATCTAGTGTTTGAGTAGTAATATTTGGTAACAGAGGTTAACCTAGTAGTTAATTATCAAGAACAAGTTGTTGCATGAGCCAAGTTGACCTTTTGTAATATCCCATCACATGGCCGGCATCCCATATGGTGACGCTGCTTTAATTCTAGTGGGAAACTAGGAAATTAATGTGAAGCTTGAATTCAAGCAAAGCACATGGGTTGCCTACCATTGTCGGGAGTTTAGGTTTTGAGAGCAATCATTCTGATCCCAAATGAAAATAAAAATCCCATGGGCGCTAGTTCATTAGATTATGGTTTTGCCATCTTGTTAGGATAAGCTTTATGAGGTCTTGCCATTAGGTTTTTGCTGGCTATGATGAATCATAATGAGTGAAATTTAAAGTTTTTGGCTTCTTCAACCCACGAGAAAAAGAACTTGGCTGATTTGTCCGTGATATAATGTTGAAATAATTTTTTAAAATTGAAAATTATAGCTTTTGGGATGAATTTCTTACCCTGTTTTGATATGTTGTAATACTTGCTGTAGGAGTTCTTGGTGATGGATTCATGGCCAGTGGTCTAACAATCCAGAACACAGCAGGAGCTCCCACCCACCAAGCAGTAGCTTTCAGGTCGGATAGTGATTTGTCCATTATAGAGAACTGTGAATTTCTGGGCAATCAAGACACTTTATATGCACATTCACTTCGCCAATATTACAAATCATGCCGCATTGAGGGGAATGTGGACTTCATTTTTGGAAACTCAGCTGCAATTTTTCAAGATTGCCAGATATTAGTCCGTCCAAGGCAAGAAAAGCCAGAAAAAGGCGAAAACAATGCTGTCACTGCGCATGGCAGGACAGACCCTGCCCAGTCAACAGGTTTTGTCTTTCAAAATTGTTTGATCAATGGAACTGAGGAATACATGGCACTATATAGAAGCAAGCCCAGCGTGCACAAGAATTTCTTGGGACGGCCATGGAAGGAGTTCTCGAGGACTGTTTTTCTACACTGTAACTTGGAAGCTCTTGTAACCCCACAAGGGTGGATGCCATGGAGTGGAGATTTCGCACTTAAAACACTTTATTATGGAGAGTTTGAGAATTCTGGACCAGGATCTGATTCGTCCCAGAGAGTAACTTGGAGTAGTCGAATTCCTGCAGAGCATGTAGCTACATATTCGGTACAGAATTTCATTCAAGGAGATGAGTGGATTTCAACATCTTCTTGATTGTTTAGTCGCAATAATAATGTCATCTGCCTAGTATGTTAGCAGAACTTGTCAAATTAGATACGAGTTGGTGGGGGATGAATCCCTTTGTAATTACAAAATCTGTGAAATGACTGAAAAAATTCCCCAGATGTAAGAAGGTTACTTTATCAGTAACTTATCTAAACAGCAGTTGTAAGCAGAAATTGAGTGTCTTCAGGTTAATTCTTCTTTTTTGTGTGAACCATATATATGTTTTTCTTTTCTTTTCAGATAAATATGAAACCCTGGAAAATGGATACAAAGATAATTATGATTTTTTGTCATCTCATGTACTTAGTGTTCTTTGATGCTTAATGTAGAAATGGGCTCTAGAATCTCCATTGTAATGGTTCATTGGATGGACTAGTTCCATCAATAATCAGTCGTGAAAAAGGGTGAAAGAGACTTCAGAAACCTTATCTGATGATTGTAAAGATACCACACTGCTTTTCTATCTACTTGCAGGGTAAAGGTTGCTGTGCAGTTAAGGAAACTGAATGAAGTTGCTTGATTTGATTATGTTGGGGTCACTTTGACCTCAGCTTTGGAAATTGTAGATGCATCAAGAACAGGAATGTGATTTGGAAAATTTAAAGCTGCTTCTCTTTTTCTGCCGTGTACTCTTTAGAGACCAGCCATGATCAGCTGGAAAAAACTGAGAGAACACAAGACCTCAATGATTAATTTAAGCACTTCTGCTTAATTACGGACTAAATCCATTTCATGGAATGATAGAGATGAGAAAGGGCTTGAGATTTGCACAACAGATCATGAGTTCAAGTCAGGGCATGCACTTCTTGTAAGAATTTGGGAAATTGAGGTTTTAATTGCTCACCTTGCTCACAAAATGTGTTTACGAGGGTGGAGTTTCTTCGAATTCAAAAAAGAAGAAGAAAGGTAAACAAGCCTGGCCAGTTTTTTCTACACGATGCCTTCACGTGAGGCTATAGTTGAGGAGGAGTCAAGACCACTTTTGTCTATTGCCATTGTTGTCCTAACCAAAGAACAGTTTTCTGCATGTCATTTTCAGACCACATGAGAACGTTTGCATACGGCATACGCGTGGATACAAGTGGAAGAGGTTTAAACCCGTGTTTCAGTTGCTATCTCATGATGCCAAAAAGGTTATCGGAATCTTAATTGTGATGTAAGAACCAATTGTCCACATATGTCCCACTTTTCTTTATATTTTATGTCAATATTTTCTGCTACATAGCACATGCAACTAAAACTACTTGCCTAAGCTTTAGGGTTTGGTAAGTGCGATAACTATTCTCAGCCTGAAAATCAACACCATTTAGTGAATCTGTGCTGTAATGGGTCTTAGCTGTGTCTATAGATACTGTGGGGAACATCAAATTATCCCGCACTACTGTCAGCCGAAATTGCCGCCCCACTACTTCGATGGACTTTTTAATAGATTTCACATCAAATACTTTTAGGTCACATATGGCGTGCGGCCACCTTTGTCTCAATTGCTTTTTCACCGTAGGCTGCAGACATGTGAATCTGATAGTCTAGAAGATGTGAAGAGAAAAATAATGTTGAGAGGCCTTCCTCCAACAGTTTGCAATTATCTATAAAGCTAAAAGAGGACGCGGTATTACTGTGCAATTCTTACTGTTCACCTAGACTTGTAAGCACCGTGGACTTGAACAGTTTAATTACTTAATCATAATATTATCATTTGGATACTGGAGATGATCAAAGAAGCCGCTCGGTCGAGTGGTTTGGGCGCGCGAGTTCGAATCCCACTAAAAACTTACTTTTGGAACATTTATATTCTTTATTAATATTATTATTATTTGTGTCCAATACCTGCACAAACAAGTCCTTGGCCGAACGGTTACAGCGCGCCCAAACGACGTTGGGCGCACGAGTTCGAACCTCAGCAGCGTAATTTTTTTCAATGAACAGTGAAATCACTGTTGGAAAGGGTAGTCTCTTTTTGTTCCGGGCTTCTTTTTTTTCTGTTTTAATAACCAAAGTGTCCGGTAAATCAAGATAAATCTCTGAATTTTTTTTTGAATTTTTATTGCTCATTTTAAAATGTACTTTCCCCTTTTTTTATCGTTTTTTTTTATAATCACGGTGTCTGGCTCAGTTTACGCGCAACACGATTTTTTTCCCGCGTGTACATTTCTTTTATAACCGGGATAGCTTACACGCGTCATGAATAATCCTTGGACCCATTTTTAACATTTTTTAAATTTTATTCCACTTATAAATTTCTTCTATAAGTTAAAATAACAGTGTTTTGCACCATTCACCTAGACACAAATCACTATGGACTAGAGCACTCAAATTACTCAATAATATTTTTACTATTTGTACACTACAACTAAACAAATAAATTGCTTGGCCTGGTGGTTAGACCGCGCCCCCCCTAAGGGGGGACACGGAGTTCGAATCTCTATAACTAAATAAATTGGCATTTTTGGAATAATTAAATATCAAAATTATATTATTATTATTCGTATCCTACAACTGACTAAAGAAGTTGCTTGGCTGGGTCGTAGGAGGGCGCCCAAGCAAAGCGGGGCGCGGGAGCTCGAATCTCTATGACAACGACTTTTTGGAATAGTTAAAAATATAAGATATTATAATTATTTGGATCCTACAACTGACAAAATAGGTCACGTGGCAGGTTGCTGGAGTTCGAGTCCCCCTGCCACCAAAAATGATTTTTCAGTAAAGAGCAGTGTTTTCTACTATTCATAAGTCTTTGACATGTTTTTTTTCTAGTCATTTTTTTTATAACTGGGGTGTCCGGGTCAGCTTATGCGCATCACAATAAATCTCTGAACTTAATTTTTTTTTTACAATTTTCACTGTTTATTAATGTTTGAAAATGTGTTTTCCTCTTCTTTTTTTCAAGCTTCTTTTTTTTTGGTTTTTTTGATACTCGCGGTGTCCGGGTCAGTTTACACGCACCACAATTTTTTCCTCACATATATATATATATATTTTATAACCGGGGTAGGTTACACGTGTCACAAATAATCCTTGGACATTGTTTTTTATTTTTTTTCAACTTATAAATTTTTCTTTTAACTAGAATGTCCAAGCTAGCTTACGTGCACCATGACTATTATTTTGTACATAGTCAAAGAAGATCGCAATTTCAAGCAGTAATAAACAGTGATTTGAAATGTGGTTTTTGTTGTTCATTACTATTTAAAAAGGTGGATTGAACTATGATTCTGGTGAGAGATGACAAGAGTGTTTGGTAATGCGTTTGAAAATCGCTTTTGAACAAATTTTAAATTTTTTTAATTTTAAATTAAAAAAAGTGTTTCTACATTATTTTGATGTGCTAATATCAAAAATAATTTTTTAAAAATAAAAAAAATACAATAAGTTAAAAATCAATTATTTTTCTATATAGAAAAAAGTCTAGCGCAACGCGCGGGCAAATCAGCTCGTGGCCTCTAATGGAGGGATCAATAGTTGAAACGTAGATTTGTACTAGGATTCACGGCTGCGCTTCACTGTGGAATACGAACATATCTATTTTTCAATGTTCCCCGTTTATGATTGCCATATATTTGGGTTAATCTCTGCATGAACACTTTTGTATTTTTGGGTCGAGAAAACCTCATCCGGAAAGCGTATTTTATGGGTCCAGATAAGCGAGTAAAATCCAGGTTGTCCCAGGTTCTTACGAGAAGTGCACACCCCGACTCGAACTCGAGACCTGCTGTGCAGATCTCGAGCTCTTTACCATCACGTCGTGCCCGTCGAGGACTCAGCACGAACACTTACTAAGCCATAGAATCACTTAGAAGCAAGGAGTCGTCATTACGAGTGGTTTCTGTAAATAAAACATGATGGATCATGGAAATAAGGAAAAAATTATACTAGTGTAAAGCACAAAAATCAAATAACTCTCACATATCTGTATGTAACTCGGCTGCAGAAACATCAAAGGGGTGTTCTATCTTGAAACAGAGAGTGGTCTAAAGAATCTATGCTTCGAAAAGGGGGAAAAACAAAGAATCCCATCATCCGTATTCTTCTGTCTCATTTAACTAAAGAGGCATATCAATAAGGTGAGCCTAACGGGAAATAGTAACTCACAAGCCAGGAAGAGTTGCTGTGCTGATAGCTGGTGGCGATGGATTAAAGAATTCATCGTTAGTCCAATTCGTCTCGCCCCAGTGTTTTAACATACTCTTCCAGTTGCATACATTGTCAACACATTTCTTTAGGCGGCGGTCCTGAACTTTGATTTTCCAGTGACCATCAGTGTAGTTTGCCTTCTCAGCTTCTCTCCGATCAAATTCTAGTTGTGCCTTTTGCTTTGATTTCAAGGAACAAAACTGATGCAACTGCTCAGGCATTGCATCATGGACTCTCCACCACTTCTCGTGAGCAATATCACTGGCGAACTCCTGAAATATGTCAACATTCCAGTTGCAATCGTAGTCTCGGAAGCACAGCCATGGCTTTACGCCGAGATAGTGAAGAACATAGAGTATAGGAGGCTCAGCCGCAAAAAGGCGAGTTTTCTTTTGTTTAACCTCTTCCTCGTCACCAATCCAGAAATGTTTCAAGAAGTTCATGTGTTTTGGAATACGATGCCACCATGTAAAGACCTCATTCAAGTAGCCTTGATCTCCACCATTATAGGACTCGATCTCATTAATATGTTCCATCAAAAGATTGAATGTGCAATTTGAAGGCTCAATGACCATTACACCTGAGTTAAAAAGACTAGCGTTGTTCCCTGTTGCAGAAATCTCTGGCATGCCAAATAAGAAATCAATGTTCCTAAGTATAAGCAAATCAGCGTCGATGAAAATAATTTTGTCATAATCTGTCAGCTGCCATAACCGGAACTTGCTATAATTCCATTCATTGTATGCATCTTTCTCAGCTTTTGGGTTCCTTATTCTTTGGATGGTCCTGATTTCCCATCCAGCTTCCGCAAGCCCACTTCTGTGGTAAGCACTGATAGTTTCGTCAACAAGTATTACAAGGTCTCTATTTGAGCCTGACAAGCGGATGCTTTGTGCTGCAGCAATGGCTCCACAGACGTAAACATGAGCAGAATGGAGAATCGTTGCATATGCTTCTCGCTGTGGATTCCCTGAATAGGCCCGTGCTGCATTAAAAGAGTATTAGAATTCTGTCCATCACAAGTCTATTACATTAAAATGGAAAAACAATCTTGTTGAATTTGGATACAACTGACCTTTATCTCTGAGAGGAAGTGCAAGTTCACAAGAACCAATCGGAAGATGGAGTTTTTGTCTCAAAACATTCACATCTGGCTTGTATAACCAGACATTCCCTTCTCGTACAACAAGTTCCTTGCAAGTGAAGAGGTTCGGTATTGGAAAACGCCCAGTGATAAAAAGCAAATGGACAGGATAAAACCCTTTGGCAGAGGCTGCAAGATTTGCTGCTGCTACCTGCAAGTGCAGCCGAGCAACATCTCTAGACCAATTCCATTCATTTCTGCAAGGAAGCTTCACGGCAATGAGGTCGAGTCGTTTTCTAGGAGTGTCAGGTTTCGGTAGCGATGGGCAAACAGGAACGTCCTTTTCTTGCTCCTCGTCAATCCATTCTGGATATAGTGAATCCCAGGTCATATTCTTGTCAGCATAGTCTAGTTGAATATTGATATGTGTAGCATCAGGCATAAGTTGATTCCAATGATGGACTTCACTGTTATTGAAGTTTAGTAGACCAATTCCCTGATAGTCATTCTGTTCACCCAGCTTCTCAATGACTCTCATCACATCTTCCCAGTTCACATCTAAATCTGATACATATCTAGGATCTGATCCTCCCCAAATCCACCTGATTCAGATCAAATAGCAAAACTTTAGACTCTTGCAGATCTGATTCAGGATATTTTCATTTCTAAATGACGTTTCTTGTTGCCACAGGGGTATCTGCATATTTGGCCAACTATGTTGAAATAACAGATACCAGAAAAGTTTTTCCAGGATCAACCATGTTGGAGAATTTAATAAACAGATTTTTCCCTCAATCCCTTCAAAACATCGTGCATGGGATCAGACTAGGGCACACGTCTACAAAGGATATCTAGTTCAGGCATAAAAGTCAGAAAGATTTTTTTTTATTATTATTATTATTATTACCATTGTAACTATTTTACCAGAAATGCAGTAAGACCCAGCACCAACTACAAAGCATAAGATAATTATCTGGACCACAATCACAACAGCTGATTGAAAATCTGAGAGTACAAAAAAAGGTGAAGAGGCATGAGATGTACCTTGAACCTGAGTGAGATAGATGATCAACATCTGGAGAATATAAGAGTGATACAATAGTGCAACCGATAATGACCACAAGGATAAATTTGATTGGTGGAAACTTGCCACAAGAACTTCTATCTTGGATGGGGATGCTGAAGGGTTTTTCAACACCTTTAACCGCACTTCTTGTTAACCTTCTTTTGTATATATCCTCACTGTTTGAGCAGAAATTTGCAAACAAGAAACACGATCAGGAAAAAAGATAGAAGAAAACAGAATGGGGTGACAGAGAACCGGCATGAAAGTACCAATGAACAGGGAAAAAAATGTTCTGATTGTCCATGGCCATGATCTTAATGCAGCTGGAAACTACATATCTATCTCTAGAATGAATAATTATATTTTCCTTATCGGCAGGTCATCCGTATTCTCTTCATTAGCTACGGAACAATCTCATTTCATCACGGCAAAATTTTCAACCTATAAGAAACATTCTGTAAAATCACACAGAATTGCCATAACAGTATTTCTTGTTGATTGATCCCTTTTACTACACAGTCATAAATATAGAGACACCACTGCAAGGCCTAATCTCACCATTTACTAAAGCATACTATATTTATACAGCACATTTTCCTTCTGGGAATTGTCTATTCCAAGTGACTTGCATTTGAAGGACATAATCAAGTTTCATAAATAGTTGGATTAGCACAGAAGCAACCAGCAGACAAGAAGTTTACACCAACTATCAGTTTGTCACATCAGTGAAAAAAAGTATCTCTCGGCATTGATAACGTTTTGGAATTGAGCTTGAGATGCCTGGAAAATTGAGGATATGAAAAACTAGGGCTGGAGTACTCACTGGTTGATTCAAAAGCTAGTTCATGTGAACTTATTAAACAAAACACATTTCGAGGTCCATTGTATCGACCAGTTACAGCAGTAAGAATCCATTGAATCCATAAATATTTCTGTTCTGGTATGATTGATTATGTAACCAAATCAAAGTGCAAATGCACGTACAATCTATTGCAGTAATGGAGGAAATCAAGAACAATATCATTTTCCACTATTACAAACCAGAACAAGATAACGATGCTTGAAGCAAAAATGTCACAAATGATGAATGCTAAACTGATGTAGCTAGGCTGTGAAAATGAAAAAAAAATATGTAAATTTAAGTAGCATGAAACCAAAGAAATTATCTGGAACTTACAAAGATGAAGATAATCTATGCCTAGCTTCAACAGGACCCGATGAGCCACCCATTGCTCAACTTAATGACTCCAAGTTCTTGGCAACAATGGCTGCACTTCTTAATGAATAAGAAAGCCTGCAAGAATCATGAAGGGAACATTAAACTTAAAGAAAGCAATTACCAGGCACATAACAAGCCAGCAAACTACAAGTTTCAAGAGGAGAAAAAAACATTTTCATTAAGTCCCTCTGCTAACGAGGGGGATTGGTGAAGCAAACCTTAGGCTATGATGAATGTAGTTTATAGCCTTTTTAGAAAAAGAAAGATGGTGAGAGTGGCACAAGGAAAGACAGGTTGAGAGCATATGTGAGGTAGCATAAGTAGTCAATATAGACGAAGAGTTAACTTCCATTTGAATTTTCCTTTCTTCACTTGATAAGTTTTCAATCTCAAATTTTATTTATTTATTGTTTTCTCTATTTTTTCTTAAGAAAATGCTAAAAAAAATAGAAAAAAAAAGATAAACGAAAATGTTTCTATCATTTTGGAAGCAGTTGATAGATTAGGTCAATGAAAACAAATTGGTTTGGTTAATGATAGATATGGATTTGAGTAAGGAATGAAGGTGATCAAATGTCCCATCTCATTTTTCATCACAAAAATAAAAAATAAAAAATAAAAAATAAAATTTCTTACTTAACTCAAAAAATAAATAATTATATAGAATATAGATGTCCCATCTCACTTACCAGATTTATGACGCTTCTTTAGTGATTATCATAAAACTAGCATCCTCACTAACAGAAGAAAAATTGATTGTTAACCCAATTTTCCACACCCCCTTATCCTTCTCTAATTCACTGTAAAACCAAATTCACTTTCATAGATACAGCTATATATATATAAACTAATTTTCTAAATGTTAATTCAGTGCCTCATTAAATCATATATTTATAATAATAATAACAATCCATTTTGATTAAGCATTAATGTCATATAAATGGCATTGGCTTGGTAAATAAACCTTTCTAAATTTACATTTGAACCCTTTTTCTATCCTTTATATTTAAGCAAAGAAATTCAGCACTAAATAAACCCATTTCTTAAGTGACAGTGGAATGCTGGAAAAAAGGGCTAATAGGGCATGATTATTCTATAATCATGAATAATCATGCCAGAACAACAAGCAATATTAGCTTTAAAGTTGCAAGTGGAACTTGTCCAATCAGGAACTGGCATCTTAGGACAACCCTGACAGCACACTTGTCTGTTGAACAAGAAGGTGGGACTTCTTTGTAGGATAGAATCCTTGCACCTATCGCTACGTATCTCTCTGCTACTCCATCCCTTCCATGCATTATCTATGTAGTTTTGGCAGATATATTTCGATGGACTGATGTTTGAAGGGGATTGTCTCTGTCTGTGTACGTATATTGTATTTGAAGTTAAGCATCCTAACAATTGGTAGGCTTGGATTTTTTCTTTATAACTATCATGGAAATGGGTGTGCCCTTGACCGATGTTCTTTTCATTTAGATGGGTTACTTTTCTATTTAATCTTGATGTTTTGTATGGCCTTTGCACCAATTTGACAATCTATGCCTAATTCATCCCCTTTAGTTTTGGGGGCACTAGTAGTTCTCTTGGGAAATTTGCCAATGTCCTCATAATGCATTGACATTTTGTAAGTTGTGACGGTTTGGTAGTGTAATTGAGATTATTTTTGAAAATATTTTTTGTTTAGAAATATATTAAAATAATTTTTATTTTTATTTTTTAAAAATTTATTTTTGATATCAGTACATAAAAATAATCTAAAAACATAAAAAAAAAAATTAATTTAAGATAAAAAAATAAAAATAAAATATTTTTAAAAACACTTTTAAAACACAATATCAAACATAAAGTAATCAAGAACAAAAATTATGTGCGAAGTCAAAAGGAAAGAACACTTGCCAATCTTTTTGTAAGGTGGTTGTGTTACCTTTATATTAGGAGCTTCCCACCAATACAAAATGCTTGAGAATTATGACTGAAGACCGAAAAAGGTTTCTTGTGGAGTGGAAACCTTTATTATGACCTCACTAAGTACAACGGCAAAACATTTGAAATGTGGTGATTAAATTAGCTTTTGCCAAGGGTTAGATATCTTTAAAAGAAAACATTTAAAAATGACGGGCACTGTTTTGTACTTCGCGTGTAGCTTTTTCCTCATCCTCATTTACTGTTCGTTTGGATTGCAAAAGCTTGTCTTGCTTTCAATTCAATTTTCTTCATGTGGGACGGTTGCAGATTTGGCTGTTCTTGGGAAAGTTGACATGCTAAGCATGCCTATGAACTGTTGCTGGTCAAAACTCTGAGACAGTAAAATGAAAATACTTGAGCTAGATCTACAAATGGCATGGAAAGGCAAAAAAAAAAAAAAAAAAAAACACAAGGTCAGAGCATAATTCAACTGTATCAAAGTGTCCCGACTCTAAATTCTTGAACGATGACATTATTCTGGTTCATATTGGGTCCTTCTACAATTAACCCTTCAATTTGTACAGAAAAATCACCATTCTGCAATAGCAAGAAAAGAACATCATTCTGATCCATATTGGGGACCCTTTTTTTAACAAATAAAATATTATCCATGTTCTCACAAAAACAGGGGCAACAACTAGCAGGGCATAATGGTGCTGCATTCATATAATGCAGGTATCAAACTTTTAAATGCACAGCATGAGGAGGTATTGCATGCAAACAGATTTGCAGAAGCACAATGCTGAAAGCAGAGATTAATGATTTTTGTATCATATCTCAGGATCAGAGCTCTTTTCTTCTTTAGGAGGTGCAAACTGCCTGGTAAGCCGTGATCTTGTCCAGGGATCCATAGCAGCTCTCTGTGGTGGTTGAGGGGTTGGCGGTTTGGACTGTCTAAGCTCATTTTCTCTATCGATAAATCTGTCCATATAAGAAAGTATAATAATAAACCACCAGGCTACCCTCAGATGACTTGAGAAAAAAAAACATCAATTAATGAAAGTGGTCTAAGAAACACCAGATGTTGGCTTGGGAAACATTGCTTACTTCACTACATCAAAGATTACAACAACAGATTTGGAAAGGGAAAGGTATCATCGTCAGAGTATACTTCAAAATGAATTTACTCATGCAAGATGTAATTTCAAGCATGCATTGGCCATTCTTTGTATTTTGACCCCTTTTTATGGAAAAAATACTCTTCAACCAATAGACATAACCTTCTAGCTAGGATAGTTTTATGATCAAATGAGTCCACAAAACTTATTGATGGTGCAAATAAACTGAATTACAGAATGGAGAGAGAAAGGCATCCTCAGCAAGAGAAAATATATAACCAAGGCAATCAGAACAAAGCCCTCCAATTCCCTTTGATTTTTGGATAGAGACACTGCAGGCAGGCCAATTAGCAATACTATGTAAGGATGTCACAGGACAATCCTATCCTTACTGTTGTTTAAGACTTTAATGCTATTAGCATTGATCTTATTTCCAGATCTAGCATCAATAGGTTTCCTTTTGATATTATTACTAGCTTTTGTATTTTGAGTTTAATTAAAGTAGTAGAATTCCAATAGCAAATCAATTCAGAATTCCAATAGCAAATCAATTCTGCATGTTCTGCAGAGATGAAGGCAACAATTGTCAGACTATTGAGTACGATGAGACTGGCAGCATCTATAATGTAATCTATCTTTTATGGGGAATAAAGTTCACCAACCACCAATATTATGTTTCCTGCATGTGATTATATGCATTTAAAAAGCAACTTTCTTTCATTTCAGTAACGTCTTGGTTTCATATGGAAGATATTACTTTCAAAAATCAGATCATTTATTCAATGTTGAAATTTTTCACAGTAAATAAAGCTCAGTGGAAACAGAAACCAGGTGTTGTTTTTTCATATGTGAGTGTTGTGTTTCAGACTAAGATGCACTTGTGTTAGCATCATTACCACAAAAGATCAGTTCATAAAAGAAAGATCAATACAATCACATCATAGTTCATCCAATTTGAAAAGTGCAGCAGCTGTGCAATAATGAGTGGCAATAGAAGTGACAAGTCTGTTAGTGTTAATAACAAACAATTTAGAATTGACAATAAAAGTCATACTCAATGTAGGCCATTGGTGCAGCATCACCAACTCTTATGCGAGTTCGAAGCATCCTTGTGTAGCCACCTGCTCTGTCTCTGCAACACCAACACATTCCATAAGCCCTTCTATTAAAGTATACAGATGGAAGAAATAATAGCAAGTAAAATCTACTTGTAACGGTAAGCCAATTCAGAAAATAGCTTGTGAATGACAGCATCCCCTCTAACAAATGCACCAGCACGCCTTGCAGCACAAAGGGAACCCTGTAATTTTGATGAAAGCAGAATAAGGTAATGATGAAAGGGGGCATGTGATCAAAGAGACAGGTTTTAAAATAGATAAAGCTCATTCCCTTCTGCAAGAAAATGATTCCTTTCAAAAAGTTCTATATACTAATCTACAAATCAATTTGCCCTGTTCCAATCACATTATCTTCAGTACAATCTACATTTTCATGCATCTTGATGACAAGTAATGACAACAAGACACTGAGTGCAAATTGCCTGTTATGATACAAACAATTAGCAAAGTCCTCAATAATGCTGATCATTCTAGCCCTTTTGCATGCTCAATCAATACTGACCATAAAACATTCTGATTTATAAATCTAATTTGTTACACACCTCTTTCCCAAGCTGTACCATATTATCAGCAAGACGTCGAATCTCTTTCGCCTACAGAACCATAGAAAAAGAGTAAAAAAAAAAATCATATCACCATTATCACCGGACAAACTCTTTCATAGCCCTCAATTCATATCATTCACTACCAAAAATCCACTGAAAGCAACAAAATCTCCATACAATTCAACAAAAACAGCTAAACCCAGGCATTTGAAAATCATTACTCAATGTTTCAATCAAATACCTTATAGATCAAATGAAAATGAAAAAACCCAAAACTTTTCCACCTCAAATCTCCAAAATAATAATCAAAATTAATTATTTCTTGCCAATATACCATGAAGGTATATAAACCCTACAAAAACCCTGTAAATGTAGAGTAAAAGAAAATCATACTTTTGCAACAGTGGTTTCAATCCTGTCGTGTTTAATCAACTGGGACACCAGAGTTCTGAAAATAGAAAAAAATAATCATAAGAAAATCAAACTAAATTTAAAGTTTTATTAATTAAAAAAAATGAGCCAAATTTGAAAAGAGGGAAGAAATGAAGAACCTGAGCATGGACATACGGTGACCGGTCGGTCGATTTAGCTTTCTGAATTTAGTCATTTTCTAGCGAGCGAAAGTGGTGAAATCTCAGTTTAAGAGAGGAAAGATAAACCCTACCAGGAGGTCCCAAGACTGCACTGGTAATGAAAGCTGCAGTGAAGAAAGAAGGCAAAAGTTTCACTGTTTTAAGCATGGATGGGCTTTTCGTATGGGCTTCAACTAGTTTGGTGTTTTTAAGTTTCAATGCAATTGGGCTGGGCTAGATTCTCTATTTCCTTTTTTTAAAGTAAAAAATCAATTTTGTCATACAAATAATGCAAAATTGATCACTTATATTTTTCGCAAAAAAATATATATAAAAAAAAAAGAATAAAGATTAAAATATTAAAAGAGAAAATACCATCTGTTCTTGTTCATGATGGAACTTCATTGTTAATCATGGCGATGAGAAAAGAAGTTCAGCCTTTTCTCTTCGTAAACATGCATACATTCTCGTATATAAACAAACTTGCCATCAACCTTCGAAGATCTCAATTGACAAACGAAAAAAGTGATGAAATCAAAGATTGATTACTGATTAAATTGTTTCAGACATAAGCGGTATACATACGATCCAATCCTTAGTATTTTAAGGTTGGCTAAACTCGAAACAGGATAAAGAAACGCTAGTTACTGCAGATGATCAACTATTCACAGGGCATATGATAGCGGCAAAGAGGACAGAGGTGGCTAGTCTGCAACCACTGAACAATGCAATCTGAATGATAAACATGCGAGCATGGCATCCGAATTGCTTCACTCCCTGCAGAAATCTCCTCCATACAAACAGCGCAGTCGCTCGCTGACGCCGCCGAGACGTCGAAAACCACTCTTTCCAATGCATCAATGGAGGACTTGGTGGCCGGGACTGGCCTTGCCCCAACCTCCATGGATTCCCTCTCAGATCTAGCAATGTCATCTTCTTCATTATGAAGTCGAATTTCGCTATAGACTTTCTTCCTTATTATTACAGACATGAACACGCCATTACAGTCATGCGCCTTGGTTGCAATTTCGAATAGTATCTCCGATCTCTTGATTCCAAGGATGCCCATTCCGGTCAAGATATCTTTGAAATCATTAATGTGACGACACAGTGAATCTCCGGCCGTAATGTGAATAGTCTTGCGGCTTATGAGCTCGGGTCTTCGATCTGTCGCAAAGAACTCCGCACCATGAAGAGAGTAAATCTGTTGCTTGTAAAGCAAGAAGAGAACAGAGAACGTTGCTGCTGCCTGTTGTAGTGGCTGGTCAACATTGACGTGCTGTGGGCTTTGATTTGTTTTGGGTTTCAATCTGATAAGAAAGTCGTAATGGACGGGAGTCTCCATGGTTGAGCTGAGAGAGAGAAGACGGATTACAGTAGGGTTTGTGACAAAACACAAAGAAGCTAATCAAGATGGTGAGGAAGAAGGACAGCTAGGGTTTGTGGAGAATATGTGACTCTTTGTTTATCAATTTATAGGCATAGAATGTAACAGAAGAGGAAAATATTAAACAGGAATCCCAGCCAGCCACATGAAGAATGTCCACGCACAGAAGAGGAAAATATAACAGAGGAATCCCAGCTGATTGAAGAATGTCCACGCAAGACTCCTATCTCCTCAAAGACTCAGGACTGTCACTCTTACAATAGGTCTCAGCTTATTGTATTTTATTCTGATCTCTTATAGCAACGTGTAACAATTCACTATATAAGCAAACAATATAAATATACACACCACAGCAGAGCACAATTAAGGTGTTTTTCTGCATAAACCATATTGTTTTCATAGAATACTGGTTAGAAAAAGATTCCTGTTTCCTTAAGGATTTCTGAAAGATCAGTTACCTGAATTGATGAGGATAATATTAAGGAACCATCTCACCTAAAAGCTTAAGCTTGTAAGTGAGGTCCCATAATATGATTTATATTATTCTCTAATACGCCCCCTCAAGTGAAAGCCCTTTGGGCTTGAAACTTGCACAGGTCCACATCACCTCGTGCTTGGTTTTTTTATCAAATAGAATGGGGGTGGTGAGATTCAAACTCGTGACCGCTGGGTCAACAAGGCTCTGATACCATGTTAAGGAACCATCTCACCTAAAAGCTTTGAGATGGTTCCTTAACAAATAACTCCTTGGATTTTTAAATTGATAATAAAGAATATTCATAACCACAATAATTAACAACTATATTTAACCTAGTGATTTGATTTTAAACACCATGATTAGACCTTATATTAAAAATATTTTTGAATGACCGCGATAATTAACAACTATAGTGAGGAATACAAGGTTTGTGATAATAGTTTGAGAATTTATTAATTTATTACAATAAAAAAAACTTTCATGTGATGGTTACAGCCGGCCCCTTGTAAGAAACCAACATAACAATGATTTTTGGTGTATTCTTGGCTTCATCCATGCACATCGTACAATAAATATGAGGAATACATTATACTAGCCATGGCACCCGTGTTTTGTCGCGGATGGAACCATATTTTTTTTAATGTAAAAAATATTAATTATGTGTGATTTTTTTGTTATAATATAAATTTAGATAAAATAATAAATTTGTATAGAAATTTTGCGAAGTGCAAGTTTTCTATAAAATATATGAATTTTAAATGGATATAAATTTATCTGTTTAGTAGGTTTCAATGAAATAACCAATATAAAATAAGTAGTTAATTTTCTATCCATAAAAAGACGAAAACATATATTGAAAATCTATCCTTATGTTATTGTCATTATCATTACTATAACAGTTAAAATTATTATTAACATTACTGTCAAAATAATTAAATTGCCCTGAAAAATCATTAAAAAAAGAAAAAGATTTTTATAAAAAAACACAATTAAAAAATAATCACTAAAATTATCATTATCATTACGCAAATTGTAAAATCATAAAAATCATCTAATCCAGAGAACAAATAAAAATAATAGAAAACACCAAAAACCTTCCTCCGCCACTTACCGGAACTCATATGACCAGAACGCGCCACGATGGCAGATAGAGGACATGGCGGCTCACCGTATGAAACGGCGGAAGTGAATTTTGACTGCCTGGAGGATACGCCCTCATTGCCTCAAGGGCGAGTTCTCCTGGAATGCCACTAGCGCGTCCGGATGACGTGCCAGCAGTTCCTCCAAAAAATATAATAAAATATTGGCTAATTACCTATGCACCCCTGAAGTTACTGATATTCACGAAAAAAATGGAGTGGAAAATACATCCATGTCCCCGTTTACTGTACGCAATTTTGTCTTTTTTGGGGGCTATTTCCGTCGATTCACTGTGCAAAAAATATGGAAAAGTCGAAACGACCCCTAGTCCCTGCGTCACTATTTTGTCGTTTTCTGGGGCTATTTGCATTGTTTCACTGTGCAACAAATCCGAAATACCACCCATGTCCCGTGTAAAATTCAGGGCTAAAAATTTTCGGACCTGGGGTAAAATGGTCATTTTACCGTCGCAATGAATAGTAATCTGTGTCTGAGTGAACAGTAGAAACTTGCACAGTAAAATGCCCACACCGTTTATTTTTTAGTTAATATATTGAAATGGCAAACCACAAATCAGCCTTGTTTCTCAGTTCAGTTTTGATATTGCTATTCTCATTGTTTCCATGGCTGAAAGCCGATTTCTTGGGTGTAACTATTTCATAATATTATTTTTTATTAATACCAATGGATTGACAAAACTGGGATTCCATGATATTTATTTTATTTTATATGCTATCGTGTTAAGTCATTTAATCGGTACTTTTCATGGAATGTTGACAGTAATCTTTTCAATGTTAAAAACTGATAGGCAGTGGCAGGTTCCTTCAAGGCCAGAACCCCAGAATGTGAATAAGTGTTTGGGGTAGGAAGTGGACAGACTTGCTTTGACATTACAAAATCATTCAAATTGACCACTGGATTGTTTGATTCTATCAACCCTAACCTCAACTGGGATGCTCTGTTTTGAGTCAATGGCTATGTGCTGCATGCAGTGTGAATAAGGAGATTAAGAACTCCATTTAGCTCCTTGGTTGATTTATGTTTTTCTTTTAACTATAATCTAGGTCTTGCTGTTGATTTATCAGTGAGCTCTGTTCTTGTTTGGAAATTGAGTTATGAGTAAATTTGTCTAGTAGCTTTTATGATTGCCGTTTGAAAAAGCAGGATCAAGAAAAGTTTTCGATAAAAAGGTTTTAGTAAAATCTATTCAAAATTATATGAACAATGGATGCTTCCATATATCCAGACAGTTCAATAAACATCATTAAAAGTAAGATCCAACAACACAATATATGAATATCGAATCATCAGAAACCTTCAAAGTAGATTACAAACATGTAGTTGTGTAGCTCTCGAATATATATAAACAAACTTGCCATAATCAACCTTGAATGTTTTAGTAATGACTATAATTAACAAAATAAAAGGTGATGAACTCAAAGTTTAATAGCTGATTAAATTGTTTCAAACATATGCTGTATACAGAGCATCCAATGCTTAGAAATTTAAATTTATCCAGGACCTAAACAGGATGAAGAAAAGCTAGTTTGTGCTGGTCACAACTATTCAAAGGGCATATTGTAGCGGCAGAGAGGACACGAGTGGCTAGTCTGCAACCACTTAACAATGCAATCTGAATGATAAACATGCGAGCATGGCATCGGAATTGCTTCACTTCCGGCAGAAATCTCTTCCAGACAAACAGCGCAGTCGCCCGCTGAAGCCGAGACGTCGAAAACCACTCTTTCCAGTGCATCAATGGAGGACTTTGGTGGCCGGGATTGGCCTTGCCTCAGCCCCCATTGATTCCCTCTGAGCTCTAGCAATGTCATCTTCTTCATTAAGAAATCTAATTGAGCCATAGACTGTCTTCCTTATTATGATAAGCATGTATAAACCACCCCTGGTATCAATGCCATGCGCCTTCGTTGCAATTTCGAGCAGTATCTCTGATCTCTTGATTTCATGGATGCCCATGTCGGTCAAGATCTCATTGAAATCATCAATGTGATGGCACGGTGAATCTCCAACCGGAATGTGAATAGTCTTGCGGCTTATGGACTCGGGTCTTCTATCTGTTGCAAAGAACTCCTCTCCATGAAGAGAGTTGTACATCTGTCGCTTGTAAAGCAAGAAGTTCACAGGGAACGTTCTTGGCTGGTCAATATTGACGAGCTGTGAATTTTTATATGTTTTGGGTTTCATTCTGACAACAAAGTGGTAATGGGCGGGAGTCTCCATGATTGAGCTGAGAGAGAAAGAAAGGACAGCGGCAGGGTTTTGTGACAAAACGAAGAAGCTAATTAAGATGGCGATCGAGTATGGCAGCAGCTAGGGTTTGTGGAAAATATGTGACTCTTGGGTTGTTAATTTATAGGCATAGAATACCGGCTGACAAATCTCTTCCTGTTTAGAAAAGGATTCCTGTTTCCGTAAGGATTTCTGAAAGATCAGATTCCTGAATTGATGAGGATAATTCCTGGTGACAAGTAGTAGATCAACAGGAAGCCTTTTCCACGCGATCGAAGGATTTAGCTAGTCTTGTGCACAAACGCTAGTCCAATCATACAAACCTTAGCTTTAGTTCTAAAGAGAGATTTTTTTGAAAAATTGGACAAGTTGTTTCGATACTGATTTTTTCTATTTTCCGGAAAATATATTTTGTGGGTCCAGGTGAGCGATGAAAACCCCGACTGTCCCAGGCTCTTACAAGAGTTTTACGTTCTTATTCAAACTCGAGACCTGCTGTGCAGATATAAAGCCCTTTGCTATCATGTCAAGCTAGTTGTTTCAATGCAACCGTTAATGCTCGAAACATTAGCCCCTTGGATTTTTAAACAGATTAATAGAGAATATTCTGGGATCATCACAGTAATTAACAAGTATACTTAAACCAGCGACCTGAAATACCATGATTAGACCATGTTTATTAGCATGATTTTCTGTAAAAGCATCCCTTGAGACTCTATGAGAGAGATGATTTCCTTAACGTCCATCGCATGAGCTATTTGAAGATTAAACAACTGGATGCTTCGTAAGAAAATATATAAATTATGTCAACCTGAGAGAATCACAAGAAAATTATCACAAATTTTACAGAAGCCGGCACCGGCCCACTTGTGAGAACCAAAACAGCAATGAATTTCTGATTTATTTCTAGTTTTCATCACTAACAATGGAACATTGTAGTATAAATAGAACTGCAGGGCATGAGAATCCGTAACCCACGAAACAGAAAAGTATGAACTGAATATCCACCAGAGAGGAAGGAAAACACATATTCCTTGAAATGGCCCGGGGAAACCGCACACCAGCCTTTGTTTTGAGCTCAATTTTGGTGCTCTGCTGCCTTTCTCCTCGTTATCTCCATGGCTGAAAGTCGCATTCTTGGCAGTACGTACTTTAGAAAGCGTTGCTTTGTTCTGAAAATTCCTTGTAAATATTAACATATGTTTTCATGAATATATTGACTTCATTTTCCAGCTGCTGGTTTCTTCGCCAAAAGTACCCCAGACTGTGATGAAGAAAGGTTCTCATGAATGTATGAGAATCTGCATTCACATGAATAAGAATCAAAATGCTATCCGTTTGATATTTCTGGAAAAAAGGGAACCAAACATTGGATATGAAGGCCATAGAACTACATCAATTTTGGTTTTTATCATATCTGTCGATTTTCAAGATCCCATGTTCGATATATTTTGTTTCAACAGAACTGGATCTAAACAAAATGCTTGATCGATCCACACGGCAATTGTGAAATGATATAGAAATGTTAATCATGCTGTTCAGCTTGGAAACTGTATTTTGTACCAATCTGATTTAAAGTAAAGTGAAAAGGAAAAGAGAAAATGGAACGAAACTATGTTAATTAATTTGAAGTGCAACATAAATATTGCTCAAGAACTTTTGTGAATCTTGCACAGCAGACTACAATGGAGCATACAAGAAAAGGGACTAACCTTAGGAGAAATCCTTCTCCATCTTGTCAATTGTTCTAAGCAATTAAGAGATCTGGTTTTTAATATGCTTTTCTGATGGATCTCTGTAAGGAAATTGGGATCCGTTCTGACAACATAGTTACTCTGCTTTCTGGTTTTCGTCAGAGACAGAAAATAAATCAGGAAAAAGTCCTTAGTGATTTGCCAAAATTATGAATGTTGTCCCAACATGTTAAGATTTCAAGAAAATATGATTCTGCTAGATTTCTTGCCGAAGCCTTTCTTCCTACGACCAGTAATCGAATAATTCAAAGACCAAATAAATCAATTTAAGTATTCAGAGGTGAAACCTGCTCAGAAAAAGGAGCTGCCTGTTCCTCATCATGTATTGATTTGACAAGAGTTCTTAATTTGTAGTGAGAGAACCAGCATAGGAATATAGCAAAAACAAGAATTGATCTGATGAAGCATCCCAAGAACTAGTAAAGTAATGTTTCTTAATTTTATTTCTAATATTTAAATTCAAGCTAACTTGAAATACTCATTAAGATCATCACAATAACGATTCTGAAGCATTTCCAGGTTCAATTTCACAGGCTCCCTGGAATAATAAAGCACAATCGTCATTGATTTATAGCAGAGAGAACTTAAAAGGTTTCATCACAGCATGCACATTTGCTCTACAGCATACCTTTTCAAGTGCATGGTAAAGTGGTGCTCTAACCTTCCTCAGAAATGCCCCATCACCTCCACGATAATTAGGCATCTGATTTTTGACAGAGCAAGCGTTGTTGGAGAATAATATAAATCATATTCTGGGATCTCACCCTAACAGCTTTAAATTTTTAGGTGAGATAGTTTCTTGACACGCGTGCCATCTGAACATATACGAAAAGATACTTTCAAGACTTTCATGATGATAAAATACAATGCACACTCGGAAGAACCAGTGAATAAGATAGTTAGGTAACACAATCCCGATTGCTTACATGGTGAAAATATAGCGTATATATGCATTCTGGCATGAACTGAACATTAGCTGCTTTACCCCAGATGAGAAGATGCATGACCACTGTAAAGTATCATTCTCTGCTTCACCCCAGCTGAGAAGACAGCGCACATATCTCAAGATTCTCCTAAACCACACAGCATGACAAACAGAAGAAGCTGCTCCAACATATTCAGCCTCACATGTTGAAAGAATCTTGCAGGGTAGTCCTGATAAGTCATTTCCTCAAAATTGTCTACGTGTTCTTGACCAGAATCTTATAAACTCAGGCAGTTTGCTTCGATCATCTCAACTCCCTGAATTTAAAGCATACCATATAATGGTATTCCATGTTGCCATATATACCTTATGTGATGTGAATGTTTGATGTTAAGCTTGGAAAATGTTGAAACGTGATGAGCTCAGCATTAATCAGAATCAAGAAATCAAAAAAACTAATCTGGCTATGATTTTATAACCTTTTTTCTTCATATTTAGAGCAGAAACAACAAATCTAGCATAAACTAATCTAGCTATGTTTTCATGATTTTATAACCTTTCTCCAAATTTGAATTCGATAATATGCCTGACTAACACAGCATTGAATGAGTAGCGACTCAGACTCAACTCTAGAAATCCCTATCCCGATCTTGAGAAGCTCCTGCTCCATCTTCATGCTACTGGGGGTGGCAAGAAGTAAATTCCAATTTTAATGCAGAGAAAGGAAATTAGAGTATTTGGCAGTGAATTCCAATTTTATTTAATATATTTTTAAACAAAAAACATTTTTCAAAATAAAAACAACTGTAAACACCTTATCATGATCCAGTGGGCCACTTGGCATTGAATGAAGGAAGAAAACAAGGGGAAAACGACAAATAAAAAAAAAATGGATAAAAGGGCAGCAATCAAGCCATGCCAATTGTTAGGTGAGCACAACCTTGTGGCACATATGAAGCAGCCTATGGTGTTGTGACATGAAATCTTATGCTTGTTTTTTTCTTAATAATATTTCCCAGTTGTCATCATGATAAGATGATGCCAACCTCAAACTGGGTTTTCAAAATACTATAATTCTTCAAAATAAAAAATAATAATAAAAAACAACATTTATATATATCTTGTTACAAAGCCAATTCAATCACATCATCTATAAAGCCCTCATGTGTCTAATAGTTTCTTAGAATTGAAAAATGATTCCAAACCTTAATTTATCATATTATGAGACCTGGAAAATATATTTTTCATGTATTTTCTGATTTTATAAATAAATATCTTATTTATTTTAATTTATAAGAAGTTAGTTCTTGCAACATGTATTACTAGAGTCGATTTCAATCACAATGACCAACCTAAGATGGTGCTGTGACAGTTATCAGAAGGTAGTTGAGATGATCATTTAATTTAAAGAAACAAGGATGGTTTGGTTACTATCTTGAGCTTTTTAATTTAATTGCTCTAATCATAAGAGAGATTATTATATTTAAGGATGTTTGGGGATACTTATTATTTTTTCTAGAAAGTTTGGGGATGATTTTAGTAGGTAGTCTAGAATTATGTAGTTTAGGGCAAAGTTAGTTCATCATATTTCTTTATAAAGTAAGGTTATAAACTACTAGGTCCTATAGTAATAATTCAAAAAAATATTTTATAAAGTTTTGTGGAATATTCTCAACCTCAATCATATCTTTATGGGAAGGTTGTTTAATTCATAAAGAAAAGAAAAAAATAATAATAATCATTGATTAGAAACCATGTTAATGTTCTCTTACACTTTACCCTAACATGGCCATATAAGACAACATGTCCTGATGCATGGGCTATTTTAAGTTTTGAAGATCAAACATTAATTTTCAGCAAATTGTTTATTAAATATTGGGAGCATGCATGTGCATCATTTTCCTTATTATTATTGTTCTTGATTCATGATCTGATGAAAGCTAAGCCATTTAGCGTGTGGTTAGGATAGAGAAACGTGAGGCTTAAAAGGAAATTAGTTGTTTTTGAGAAGGAAAAAAAATATAAAATTACAGTATTGATTCATCTATTCAAAAAGATCAATGACCAAAGTCCTAGTTAACTTCATTTGTATTTCTTATGTCATTTTTTTTTATGCGGGGGGACTCTACCCCTCAAAAAGTATACTTTGTGAGTCCAGTTGAGCGAATAATACTCCGGTTGTCCCAGATTCTTGCAAGGATAGCACACCCTAACTCGAATTCAAGATTGTTATATAGATTGCAAGCTTTCCGTTATCACATCACGCTATTTGGGAACAAGGATTTAATATTTCTTAGCTCATCTTTGCATGTGTAACCAATTCGAAGTCCCGACAAGGATCAGATTTCTTGGTGATTGACACTTTAACAATAACTAAAACAACATGTTTGATATTTGTGGTTTTCATGGGTTTTACAACAATTAGAGGCAAGGTAATTGGAAATAAATAAAAAATAGTGGCTCCACATAGTGGTCCAATGCCTAATTTTTTGAGATTTATGCTAGGTGACAACCTGTTCTTTTTATCATTCAACCCCTTGATGCTCTCAACTTTAAAGTCATGGACCGCAATCTAATGTCTTATCAATGTTTCTTCTATTAACTTTATGGTTTGATTTATGTACATCAATGCAAATCAACATGTCACACCTGATCTTGCATAAATAAGAGGTCAAAACCATATCTTGGTAATGATCACTTGAATATTGGTGATGGTAATGGACTTTACATATTTAATATTAAGCATGCTAAGTTATATTCACCAAAAAACACTTTTATTTTATCTAATGCTCTTCGTGTACCTTATATTTTTAAATCATTGCTTTTTATTTTTTCTAAAGATGGTCTTTATGTTTTGCCTGAGTCTTCTTCCACGTCAATTTTTTAATTTTACTAGCCTTTTTATGTATTTGTCTGTGCTAATATATGACATCATTGAGTGAATTATCCTATTTTTCATGTAAATCTATAGGTGAATATCTTGTCTTCTTTGGTCGTACACTAATTTCTCAGAAGTCGAGCAAACAACGCACGATTGCCTGATTTTATTTCTTTCAAGAATCAGATTGCTAATACTCTTACCAAACCTGCTTCTTTTACTAAATCTTAGGACTAACTTTTGGAATGAACCTCTACCCTTAGTTTAATAGGTGTATTATAGGATATTTATTATTATGTTGTAATTTCTACATTAACTATTGTATATTTCCTTACATATATAAATAGAAAATGTTGGTTATCTAATTGGTGAAGCCTCTTATTATTATTCTCAACCATCACAAGCATGATTCCTTGTAAATTTAAAATAGAAGCTTTCCAAAGCCATTTGAATAGCATGACTTTTTTTTATTTTTCTCCAACATGATTCTATCCCTAAAGGCCACCTTTATCCTTTTCCCTAACCACTAGCATCTTTCTTATTATTTTTTATGTTAGATTTTAAACCCAAAAACTTTTTGATAGTAGACCTACTCTGTTAGATAATTATAAGGTGAAAGAACACCCAAATGAATTTATTCTTAATAAATAAATCATGTTGATATAACTATTTTGGTAGTTGAAATCACTGTTAACTGATATTTTCTCTTCTCTACAATAGGAATTCGATAGTTCATATTTTAATTAAACCAAGAACTTAAAAAAATAAAAAAATAATTGGATAAAAAATGAAGGGACTTAAAGTGAAAGAGTGGCAAAATAAGAGGACGAAATTAATTTTTTTGTCAATCTTGAAAGAGGCATGTTATCTCTCATTGTTTTTCACTTTGGTCCCTATCTTTCAACATCTTCCTTGATTAATTAACCAAAAGTAATTGATCTCGACAAGAGAAAAGTTAAAAAAAAATATATATAGATTAAATACCAATTCAACAGCAGTTCCTCCATTAATACGCTTATCATCGTTATTCTGACCTTTTCTCTTTTTTTGTTTTCTTTTGTTGAAATTTTATTTTGACTTTTTCTTCCACGCTAGCCACCTTTGTCTCTCATACGCCGAGACCAGGTCAAGTGGGTCCCCAGTCTCGCCACACGGACTCTCGGCATTGGTCCTTCAGACCTCGGTCTCCAGTCGAGTCATCCATGCTAGACCACCTTATAAAACAAATTAAGAACATTAATTTATATATTTATACCAATAAATTAACTACCTTTGAATATGTTGTTTTTTATATATTCTCTTAAAATAATTTAAATATACTGATATCAAAATTTAATAATGCATGTATGTATGTATGTATGGCCTTGTGGGTGCATGCACTAATCTAAAGGGTTTTGAATTCTTTTATCGATAAACGTTAACTTCACTGTTTAATTATGGTTAAAGTAATTATTAAAAATATTTTTTATTCAAAAATATATTAAAATAATACTTTTTTTTAAATTAATTTTTATATCAAGGCATAAAAATATCTAAAAATATCAAAAAAAAATTCATTTTAATGTTTAAGGCGGCTGCAAGACTGGCCAGCGTGGGAAGAAAACAAATGAAGCAATCCACGTTGTTCTTTCAGAGAAAATCATAACGTAGGAGGCTCGTCCAGTCACTAAAGATAAGAAATGTTATGTAGCTATTTGGCCCCGAATTAAAGCATATAAATCAATAAAAATAGGTATATGATAAGCCACGTGGAATTTGTATTTGACATTTGTAGAGTCTAATAAATATAAAATTAATCATTTAGAAAGATGAAGTCAGAATGGAATAGTATTGATTAAGAGAGGTTTTTTTTAACCGAGAATTTTGTGCGTCGATTTCTTTTCTTAGATTCTTGTCCGTTGATTTTATTATATTCAAATAAAAGTTCATATAATAAAGATGTGTTTTTTTTTATATAGTATATATTTTGATAGTATATGATATACACCCTTATTGTCTTTCAATATGCTTTATTTTTTTTAGGATTAATAAATGTTTCAATGTTTCAATTATCTAATAAAATTGATTTTTTTTTAATTTTCTAATTCTATTATATTCTTTTCCCTTTCGTTTTGAATTTAATCAGCAAAGAATTTTGCAACACATTAATTGAGAATTTGATTTTTTTAAAATCAATCTTATTCTTATTTTTTTTAATTGTTATTTTTTCTCATATCCTTTTCTTAATTGAAATTTTTAATCTATTAGATTTCGGTTACTATTCTTTTGATTGGATTTATTCTATTATAACTAATTTATGAAATTGTGTTTTTTTTTAATTTTATCATATTTTAATTTTTTTATCTGTAATATTTGGTCTCCAACTTTTTATCTATTAGATTTCATCATCATTCTTTTAATAAACTAGATAAAATAAAAACATAAAGAAATACAAGTTTTTTCAGGAGTATTTGTCAAGTAGACGCCAGCCCTAAATTAAATAGGGTTCTACTAAACTGTCCACTGCATATCGATTGAGACCTGTATGGCTGTGTTCATTGCATGGAGACACTAACCTAACAATTCTCATAAATGAACTTTACACACACACACACTAAGATGATCGCATATATGTTCATCGTCACGTCGTTGTCTACTTGTATATCCATGAAGATATTTATTTTGATCTCCATATATATTAATTTAAAAGATAAATAAAAGTCACAAGATTAAATTGCGGTCCATCACAAGAGTTATCATAATCCTTGCACTACATGCATTGTTGATGAAATGGACCTGTGATAATACACTCGAGAGTTATGCTTCTTTCATTTCGATAAGGGACAGAATAATATAAATTATATTCTGCAATTTTATTTAATATCTTCAGTTTTTAGGTGAGATGATTTTTTAATATGGTATCAGACACCTGTTGACCCGGCGATCACGATTTCGAATCCCACCACCCTTATTTGATAAAAAACAAGCACAAGGTAGCGCGAGTCTGTGCAATTTTCAAGCCTAAAATGTTTTTACTTAAAAGGGTGTGTTAGAGAATAATATAAATCATATTTTTTAGTCTTGCTTTTAGGTTAAATGATTCATTAACAATGTCTATGAATAATTTTTTTTATTTATGGAAAGGATAAGAAAATAATGAGTGGCGGACCCTAAGTTTGCTCTCTAGAAGTCACCAGTCTGAGTCTCGTATGAGTCAGGATCACTAGAGATTTTAATTAGCTATCGACTTTCAAAGCCCATAAAGATCAGTTGAAGTATACGTAAACTATCATGAACACCCATAAAAAAGCTTATGCTACACCATATTTGGGATGGTAGAGGTTGAAATAGTAAAAGAATTTATAGAATTGGAAGAGAGGAGTGGGTGAAGGTGACTAATTCAATGCGTAGCAAAGCTCAATGGGGTGCTTCAATATGGGAAACCAAGTCAAAACGCACAAGAAAACGAGTGGGCAGAAGTCAAAACGCACTGCCTACCTCTCCCTAACGGGTCAGCCCCATCGTTATAATTCTGTCTGAACGAGTCTCTCATTCTAGACACTCCCTTTTTTTTCCAGTGCATGGAGATGCGAATGAATATAAAATAAAATCCTCCTCTACCGATTCACTTTGAAGGTTTCCCCATACGCTGTGGATTGAGAGGTGTTCGGGAGAGTGATTATGATAGTTTTTCAAAGTGTTTTTTGTGTCAAAATATATTAAAATAAAACTTTTTTAATTTAAAAAAAAATTATTTTTGATATTATCATATCAAAATAATCTAAAAATATTTATTTAAAATAAAAAAAATAATTTCAGCAAAATATCAATTTAACCGCAGTGCCAAACGGATCGAGCATCATTCTTGATTCTGTTTTGTGATGCGATGGGAGCAATGAGTGAAATAATCTCGCAGAATTTTTGGATTATGTAATGGAGGCGACACTCTTCCAACGTCATAATAGTTAAAAAACTTAAATTATTAAAGTTTGGAATTTTATTGCAAAGGTAAGCTATCAAAAGAATTTTAATTTTGGACTTTATATATAAAGAAATTATGATTTATTTATTTTTTGCAATAATCATACCTAATTCTTTTTATCCTTTATGAATCAAAACAACATTCTCGAAACTAAAAAGGATTCTTTCATTCTCAGGGGGTGTTTGGGAGAGCTTTTTCAAAAGTGTTTTTGAAAAAAAATGAATTTTTTTTATTTAAATTAATTTTTTTGTGTTTTTATATAATTTTGATGTGCTGATATCAAAAATATTTTTTTTTTAAAAATAAAAAAAAATATCATTTTGATGCATTTCTAAATGAAAAGTACTTTTAAAAACAACCGCAACCATACTTCCCAAACAGACACTAAAAAACACGAGACTAGTGGACGAGTAGGCTTTTTGATTAGTTTATCAAAAAAGACAAGACTACCCTCTCAAGCCTCCCACGCGAAGCATGTTCCTATTTTATAAAAATATATTGTTTAAAGCCAAAATTAAATGGAATATAAATCTAAATACTGCCAAAAAGAGAGGTTAATTCATGTTCCATCATATATATATATATATGAGAATGATGAACGTGAGGTAATTAATAGCCGTTCAACGTATACTTCCGAAAAACAAAACGCATAGCATCAAGCATGAGTTTTGAAAACAATTAATAAGAAATGATTTCTAGACTAATTCTATAAATATTAAATAAAATATGGCGTCATCCATTTACATTAAATAATCTAAGTTAAAACCCTGTCTTGTCGACGTCAACTTTTCTTGGACAATTGCTTGAGTTCTAAATCAATTAGGATAGTAACTATATATTTTATATATATTATTATTAGTGATTATCTCTTAGGCGATTATATATTTAATTTATCCTACATTCTTGAGTAATTAGTGATGTGGGATATTTTGCCATGTAGCTTGATAAAAACACATTATTAATAATTCTTTAAGATTATAAGATATTTAAATTAATTATAAAATCAAGTGTACGTGTAGGATCCAAATTGCTTAATTAAGTGCTTAATCTCAACTCCTAGTTAAGCGAAGATTATGATTAAGGTCTGTTTGGTATTGTTTTTTCAAAAATATATTTTTAATTAAAATAATTTTATTTTTATATTTTAGATATTTTTGGTGTTTTTATATCATTTTCATGTATTGATGTTAAAAATAATTTTTTAAAAATAAATAATTTTGATGCATTTCTAAATAAAAAAAATATTTTCAAAAACAACTTCAGTCACACTCCCAAATAAGAGCTCAATTCATGCAAGAATCACGTGCTTGATCGAATTAATCTAATCAAGTGATTAATCCTTTGGATCAAACAAAGTCAATAAATTCAACAGGGTGCCAAAATTATAATCCATCAGCAGCCATTATTAATAATTCTTAATTATTTAAGATCCTAAAAGATTTTAAATTAATTAATATAATCAAATGCATGCTCGTAAAGGATTTGAAATTTATATTATTAAATAAAAATAATAAAAAAACACCATTTTTATTTTTATTTTGAAATAAAAATAAATAAATAATTTCAATTTTTAAAAAAATATTTTTTTAAAAACACAATGACAAACAGACACTAAGATGAGGAACTCAGTTCATACAAGAATCACATGCTTGGTCAAATTAATTTAAACTGAATGATTAATTGCTACGTTTTCTGCCCTTAATCAGCGCATATGGATATGTTAAAGTCAATAAATTCCGCAGATTAATATCCATTAGCAGGCATTGTTAAAATAAATCCCTCAGCAACCAGAATTGCTCACATCATTTTTTTATTGGCTGTGAAGCCTCATGTGCCCCACTGCCTAACTTATAGAAAGGAAATGATAAATGTGTATCAATTTTTAATCATGTATTTTCAATAGCAAATGTGGAGCACAAAAGTGAACACTACTATACTATATAAAAATGTAAAGTGGATTATTTATTTAAATTTATCAAATGGCTCGATATATATATATATATATATATATATATATATATATATATATATATATATATAATATACATTGTCTATGACAAGTTATAAATTGTGAGTATCTTGATAAATTAATTAGCTAATTATTGATTTAACGCAAATTTATTCAATCTATTTTATTAGTGCTCTTAAATCATTATCAATCTTCTCTAAGAAAATATAATCCAAATTTAGTGAAATCTTCAACTTAACAATAAGATTGAAAAATTATATAATGTACACATTAAATATGTTATTATTTATTTCATCATAGAACATTTAGGTTATAAAATCAACCTGAATTTCATCAAATAACAATCAAATATGATTTTTTTTTAATTTCTCAAACAAACTCTAACATATACAAATTATATATTGATACAATAATTTTTCCTGTTTTTCAAGTCGGTTAAGTTTTTAAGTATAAGAAAAGATAAAAAAAAAATCTGATTTTTTTTTTCCATGGATCACTTTCGCAATTCACCCGTATGAAATCCTATCGGAGGAGCCACATTGTCGATGGTAGAGGGACTCGATAAATAAAAATAAGAATAAAGAGACTACAAATAATATATACATGGAAGAATCATGCAATTAATCAGTAATTATTATGTATAAATTGCACCGGAAATTATTATAAATTTCCAAATTGTAACAGGATAGACAATTTGTATTATTTTTACAGAGTGGAGTCCAATTTGCTGGTTCTCTTTCAAATCCAATCACTGAAAAGTGACTGATGATGTTAATGATTAAAGAGTTTTTCTGACCTTATTCTTAAAGTATCAAGATGCCTTAGTACTCAAGTAAAAACAAAAATATTTATCAAAATAAATAAATAAATAAATAAATAAAAGGGAATAGTTAATTTCATTTAGAAAATATCAATCAAAATTACAATAATTTTCAGAGAATAACCCTATAACTTTATCCCCTTTTCTTTTAATATCATTTTGTTAAGCTAAGGTAATCTATGATATCTTATGATGATTAATTGACGTACTATATGCAAACTAAATTAATGCCATCGCACGGCATACCCTATGAAACTGTCCCCTGTCTTTTCTTTTTAAATAACAATAACACTTTGATTGTAAAAAAAAAATAAAAAATTAGATTATAGTAATTTTAAAAAATAATTCAAATACGTGGTTCAACAATTCTTATATAATATAAATAAGTTCTCGCTATTTAATCAATGAGGTTTACTAACACAGTTAATTTCACACGATCACATATCAATTAAAAGATATTATTGGTTTCTTATAAATTTGTTTTTTTTAAATATTTTTTACTTGATGGCTGATATAAAAAAATATTTTTTTGAAAAATAAAAAAATTATTAATTTTTTAATGCATTTCAAGCGAAAATAGTTTGAAAAACAACTTCCAAACAATATCTTAGTCTTATAGGATGAAAAATAAATAAAAAATATATAATTAAAAAGAAAAATGAAATAAATTGATATCTATAATAATTCTTAGTATTTGTTTTTTAATTTCAATGCAATAACCAGATACCAATTTCTCTATCGATAAAATAAATAAATCCAAATTAAAAAAAAAATCATTACAATCGTCAAAGTAGATTGTCTTATCCCATGCAAGGCACAAAAAATAAATACATATTCCCTTTTTATAATATATGGAAAAATAATAATAATAATAATATAATAATGCAAAAGCCACACGTAAGAGCCTCCGCTCCCTGTCCCTCTCTCACTCCTGTCTGAAAGCTAAAGAAAATAAAAAATTAATTTTCTTTTCTTTTTCTCAACCACCGCCTGCCGTCCTTCCTTCTCCGTAGTTGGTCCTCACTGTAGTCTCTGGACCCCACCCAGAACCTTCGTCTCTTTCTCTCTCTAAAATCCTTTCTTTTATTTTTAATTAATAATAATAATAATAATAATAATAATATATAACCAACAAAATTTGGATCATTTTAATATTTTTTAGGTTATTGTTATCGAAATTGTTTTATTCAAACAATTTTAAATTATATTTTTCTAGATACTATCTTAGAAACTAAATTGAAAAGGTTAAGAAAAGAAACAGACATTTACCCTTTAAAATTCTACTTTTTTTTTAATTATTATATTATAAACATTTTATAAGGGAACTCCGAAGATAATCTATCAATGGTTTATAAATTTTTTAATCTTTATACACGAAAACTAACATGCTCATACTATAATAAAAAAATTACCATTTTAGGTTTTGCTCTCTTTAATATAAAAAAGTGTAAGAGAATTATTATATTATTTTTTGATGTCTGTTTGATATCGTGTTTCTTAAGTTTTTTGGTATTCTTAAGTAATTTTAATATGCTGATGTAAGAAACTAATTTTTAAAAAAATACCTTATTCTTATTTTTTTAACTTTAAATTAAGTTTTTTGGTATTTTTAGGTTATTTTAATATGCCGATGTAAAAAATAATTTTTAAAAAATACCATTATGATATTCTTATGAACAAAAACACTTTTAAAATCAACATCAATTATACTCTCAAATAGTTTTCTAATATGGTTATTAAACCGATAATTTAATTAATTCTGGCTTACTCGATCATGGAAATGTAGATTAAGACTTTTTTTTAAACCACCCATCCCAAGTAAAATTTTAATTAGTTCTTTTTGTTTGATTATGAGACACACTATAGTTTTGCATTTGTCTCATTAATTTTCTTGGAAACGTTAAGGATATTTTTAATAGAAGAGCCAAATGAAAAGTTAAAATAAAATAATATTTTTTAGCTTCTCTTGATTTTACCGCTTCAAATGAATAGTCTAATGAAAAGTTAATTTTTTTTTTAAATCACTCATTCATATCTCAATGTTTTTCTAAAAACAAACTAAAAATATTAATATTAAATATAAATAGATTGTTAAAATAATTTTTTTATTTGAGTACATATAAAAAAATTATATTTATACAATATAAAGACTATATTAATAATTTATCTTTCTAAACTACTTTTTTTTACTGCAAATTATAACTCATAACTTTTTTAATCTATATTCCCAATCATAACTATAAAAGTTTGATAAAGAATTTATTTTATATTATAATAATAGTTATTATTAAAAATAAAATCATTTTTATATTAGCAAGCACACATCACAGCGATATAAAATATATTAAAAACTAAGTTCTTACGTTTTTACTAATCTATCTATCTATATATATACTTTCTGAAAAAAAACCAAATATAATTTTCTCTCTCTTAACAAAAATCGAAAAGTCTCCTTTTTTTCTACTCGTAGCATTTCCTTCCCCTTTCCCTTACCATATAAATCTCCACTCAAACCCCCAATCCAATTTTTTTCTTCTAAGTCTACCCTTTTCACACAGACAAATCATATCTTGTACTCTGTTTTGGCTCACAAGTCGATAAAGTTTGCATCTTTACAAACTTACGAGGCAAAAAGATGCCTGCTTGGTGGGGGAAAAGGAGCAGCAAGAGCAAAGAAGTGAGCAATCAAGACAACTCATATGGAAAAAATGATAAAAAGATCTGTAGCATCAAAGAAAACACGAAGAGATGTAGTCTTGATGAGGCGGCTTTGAGAAAGAATTCACCACGTGGCAGCAAGGAATTATCTGGCAGTGGTGGCTCATCCGGGTTTTCGGGTTTTGATTCCGATTCAGCTGGAAAAAGAGGGCTTCCTTTGCCTGAACCATGTGTGAGTGATCTTGGTGCTGGTGGTGGGATTGGTGCTGGTGGTGGAGTCGGGTTTGCATCCGGTTCGGGTTCTGTTTCAAGTGTTAGCTCTTCTGGGTCATCTGGTGGTGAAGATCATGATAATAATCAGGGTTGTAATATTCAATTTGGTGGTTGCAGGTTAGTGTTTCTTTAGAAGTTCTGGGTTTTTGGTCTTGGTTTTCATGTTTTGGTGGGATTTCGAATTCTGGGTTGGATTCTGATTTACGAAATGGAGTATTTTGATTGTTTATATATAGATGTGAAAAAGAGGCTTGAACTATTTTTAGGTGGTTTTTGTTTGAGTAGTGAAAAGAAAAAGGGAAAAAAAGGGGGCATTTTTTTAATTTTCTCTGAAAGGTTGTGTCAGGGTTGGGGTTTGTTGTCTGAGGCTGCCGGCTCTTCTGTTTTCTCAGCTTTTTTGATTTCTGAAACTTGCTGTTTCCAAATACCTTGTCCTTAAAATCCCCTGTGCTCTCTCTCTCTCTCTTTCCTAGTTTTTCCTGTCAGAGTTTGATTGCTTTGGATGGAGTTACTTTCTCTTTCCAATCAAATATTCCTGATTTGGATCATTTTTACCTTATTGGACAATCCAAGGTTTATAGGACTTAGTTATTAATCATTTTGGTTTTCATTTGGACTTAAAATTAGGGGTGGACGTTTTTAATAAGATTTTATATCTAAAACGAGGCTTATACTAATTAAGGATGTCCTCTATATTGTAAAATTAGAAGCTCATGTTCTCATGTTTTAAATGCTAGTCTTAAGCAATGGAGTTTCTACTCCATTTGCAATATCCAGAGATGGGGTCTCTTGTTTGTTATAATCAGCTAGCTGATTTTGAAATCTAGTTGGTCAAGAATTACAAGAATGGATTCAGTATGGTTATCAAGTGCATCTGCCAACTGTAATCCAGGTTATCTGTTGATCATAGAGGACATGGTGGGGGTTCAAGAAGTCCTGTTCCTGGGTCGAGAAGTCCTGTTCCAGGGTCGAGAACAGCAAGCAGGCCAACTTCACCTCTCCATCCGTTGCTGTGTGCCATGAGTTTAGACTCCTCAACTGGGAGGCTGGAAGATGGGAAGAGCCAATGTCATCCACTGCCTCTTCCACCAGGTTCTCCCACAAGCCCTCCTTCGTTACCAGGCACAAGAACTACTGGAGCAACAGACAACTCTACAAAATGGAAGAAAGGAAAGCTGCTAGGAAGGGGAACTTTTGGACATGTTTACCAGGGATTTAACAGGTAACATTGCTGTTTCTTGTAGACTTTTAAGCCTAACTGCAAATTTTAAGTCTTAATGACATACTACTTGAAGATGATTGTAAGCACAATTTACCATCAGCGCTTGAAGACTGTTTACATGTTGTTCCTATTGCATTTCATGGCTATCTCTTCTAAATATTGTTTTGCTATTTAAACAGCCGGGGTGGGCAGTTGTGCGCAATAAAAGAAGTCAAGGTTATTTCAGATGATTCAACATCAAAAGAATGTCTCAAACAACTAAAACAGGTAAATTTGTTTTTTGCATTAACTTCAGCTAACAGTAAAATTAAAATTTGTTCCTTGTTTACTAAGGTTTCTACAAATGTATTTCCACATTGTCCATAAGATGTATTGGCAATTGATGGCATGTTTCTAACTACTGCTCTTGTCAACAGGAGATAGATTTGCTTAGTCAGCTATCACATGCAAACATTGTTCGGTACTTTGGAAGTGAGCTGGTATGAGTTATTTTTTAACATGAAAATCTAATGCATTCACACATAATTGATAGAGATTATTGGAATCCATCTCTTGACATGTACTTTCTATTCTGTTCAGTCTCACTGATTGGTTGTACATATTGGACCTTATTTTGTAATCTCTTTGTTTTTTCATTTTCCTAGAGTGAAGAAACACTTTCAGTTTATTTAGAGTATGTATCTGGTGGCTCAATCCACAAGTTACTTCAAGAGTATGGTGCCTTTACAGAGCCGGTTATTCAAAATTACACCAGGCAGATTCTCTCTGGGCTTGCATATTTGCATGGAAGAAATACGGTTCACAGGTATGCGTTAACGGTAATTATTGTTAATAGTTCATATCTGAAATCACAATTTTTTTCAGCCTTTCATTGGTTTTATGAAGTTTTTTTTGTTATTGGCAGGGATATAAAAGGAGCAAACATATTAGTGGATCCTAATGGTGAAATCAAGTTGGTTGACTTTGGCATGGCTAAACATGTATGTGTCATCTGCAATTGATAAAGATTAATTTTAATTATTTTCAAACTAATATCAGACCACTTAATTTCAAAATCATTCGAACTATTTAGTTGTGGAAGTAATTAAATAAGACCATAAGTGTGTATATGATTTTGCAGATGTTTCTCTCTTTTGCAAGGACTTTGTCTTGTGCGCACCTTCAAGGAACAAATAGTTTGTTAGGACTTGAGTTTCTATTCCTTTTCATCAATCTGATTGCATGTGCGTAGAATGTATTATTGCACATTTAACGAGCTGGCAAATCAAGAAAAAAAGCTTTTGGCAGATGAAATAGGAGAATAATGAATATCAATTTTTAATCCTGCCCGTCCTTCATTAGTAATAAAAGATCATAAGTTTTTTATTCTTTTCCATCCCAATTTGAATGATAATTGGAAGTGTTTTGTGATTCTGTATCAGATTATGACATCCTCTTCAATGCTTTCATTCAAGGGAAGTCCTTACTGGATGGCACCTGAGGTAGCCTCTCTCTCTAGAAAAAAAATACCTTTTCTTGTCATTTCCTTTACTCATATACTTTTTTTCAGCCAATTTCCAGCTTTTATTTCTTCTTTCTCTCTTCCTTTTCTTTTTTCTAATTAGTGTCTGCTGTTTTCTATGGATACTCTCATCTCAGGTGGTGATGAATACAAATGGCTACAGTCTTGCAGTAGATATTTGGAGTTTGGGATGTACAATTCTTGAAATGGCAACATCAAAACCACCATGGAGCCAGTATGAAGGGGTGCGCTTCTTAAAATTTAGAACTTCATTAGCAGAAATATTGTGTCATGATTTTTCTGTCATATCCAGCTTTGAAGTGCTTATTATCAAGACTGTTGTATTATGTTGAATTTAACAGGTTGCTGCAATATTTAAAATTGGGAACAGCAAAGATATGCCAGATATTCCTGATTATATTTCCAATGATGCAAAAAGTTTCATAAAGCTATGCTTGCAACGAGATCCATTAGCACGCCCTACGGCCTCACAGTTGTTGGACCACCCTTTCATTCGGGACCAATCGACAACAAGAGTTGTGAACATCAACATTACTAGGGATGCCTTTCCCAGAACTTTTGATGGAAGCCGCACACCGGTATGCCCCTTTCATACTTAGTAAAGAAATATTTTAGATATAGATTGCCCCTCCCAAATGGCAAGATATGAGTTAACGTTTCGTTAAATATATTAAAAATGGACATTTGCATAACATGTTTGTTAGAAGGAATATGTTTCATGCTTGTGGAACACATGGTAAAGCAGTGTTTATCTGGTAAAACGTGTCCATGCAAAGCAGCTATGTGGTATTTCACCAGGCTATTTATTTTCCTTTACTTAAAGCTTATGTGCTGTATGAGAAATGCAGTCCAACAAAATTTCTGTTGGACAAACACTATGCAAGATTGGATTTATCGCATTCACTACTAGTATTATTCTCAAGCTTTGTTTTGCATGCACATACATGTCCTTATCTTCCACTAAACTATTCTTCTGTATTTGAAAGGAGCTTATAATTATAGAGTTTGGTTGCTGCTATATCCTCTAGATTTTTAGTGTTTTGTGCTGCACACATCTTGTTTATTTTTAACTAATTGCTTGCTTATTTTCTTGGCTGAGCAGCCAGCCTTGGATCTTCACTCCAACCGAACAAATGTCAGTTCTTGTGATGGAGATTTTGCAATGAAGCCGGTGATTAATAATATAAGAGCGTTGAAGAATCCAAGGTAAACGACACTGCCACACTGATTAATATATACTGTATGCACTCATACTTTATAATTAATTTTAAGTTTTCAGCTAACTTTAAGAATGTTGTATGCAGGGATGATGGCAGAATGATCACGTCCATGCCTGTATCTCCTTGTTCTAGCCCACTACGACAGCACGGGGCTGCACAGAGGAGTGCTTATCTTTCTCCTCCTCACCCAGCCTTTGCCATGATGGGGCAAAGCAGTTACAATTTAAGTGACCCCTCATTATATCCAGTAAGACAAAGTCCATACACTCACGATCTTTTCTTTGACACTCCTTTATTGAAATTTCAAACACCGGGTACATCACCGAGAACAAGACCCATCTGAAGGGAGTGTAAATATCAACACAAATAGTCGATCTCCCCAGAACGAGGTGTTGACCATAGCAACACGGGTGTAACATCTCTGGTTCCTTGATCTTCTGAAGAATCCGGCCATGGAATTTCCCTTTCCTCAGAGTGAAGTTAGTGAACTCCTCTTTATAAACTTCGAAAGAGGGTGCTGGGGCTTGATCAGGGGAGAAGAAACTTAATTTTGATGTGTAGGGGGAGACGCAGAATTTCTTGATACCTAGACAACTCTTCTTTGATTATTGTAAATGGCAGATGTCAGTTTGTTTGTAACATTCTTGTTGTAATTTAGTCTGTTCTATGAGATCACTGCTTATACAAACAATTTTAGCTAGATAATAAAAGGCATGTGGTTCAAGCCCAACCGCCGCCCCCTCCAATCCGCCGCCCCTGCTGTTATTCTCTGAACTCCCATTTTTCTCTTCCCTACCAGAACGATAGAATTCTTAAGAAGGGTGAACATGAGGTTTTACTTGAATGATGCTGATGCACCGCTAGTTGGATAGACGGTGACGGTAGACGTTGCCTGAAGCACTCGGTGTTTGCAAGATAGATTGAAGTGATGCCACATCAATGCTTCTAGAAATTCTTTACGATAATGTCATGAAAACGCGTAAGAATTTGAAAGTTATAGATGATTGAGAGTGTTCAGATAACTCCAATGATAAACTTGATGTGACCTGGTGAAACTGGCCACTGATTACTCCGATGATAAACCTGATGTGACCAGGTGAAATTGGCCACTGGGGAAGAGAGCTGCTCTGATAACTCCGATGATAAATGTGATGTGACCAGGTGAAATTGGCCACCGAGGAAGAGAGTGCTCTGATAACTCCGATGATAGATGTGATGTGACCAGGTGAAATTGGCCACTGAGGAAGAGAGTGCTCTGATAACTCCGATGATAAATGTGATGTGACCAGGTAATGGTGGCGTTCTGTCTCTGTCGTTGTAGCCGGTGCAAAGCTACACTACTGTCAATGCAAGAAAAAAGTCTTACGTCAGTGGCAGCATTATGATATTTCGAAAATATTAAGGTATTAACTGACTGTTAGGTAGGGTATTGAGATTATTTTTAAAAATGGTTTTTATTTCTAAAATAGTATTTATTAATAATATTAAAAAAAAAATAAAAAAATTTAAATTTATTTTTTCAAAACCACATGGTAAGAAAAACCCGCATAGTATAAATCTATCTTTGCAATCTTTTCCCTTCTCCTTTTCTTGTATTTATTAGAAGAACACTATCACACACACACACATTGGCACAATATGTAAGACGATATTGATTATAAGATTTTTATTAATGAAAAATAAATATAGGATGGCATCAATAATTCAATACCTTTCTTGAAAAAATGAAGAAAAAACCCTCATTGAATCCAGAAAAACCACCTTATAATAGAAGATAATTAGATTATTCAACAGTGCTATGTTGCGTCTTATAATAGAAGATAATTAGATTATTCAACAATGCTATGTTGCGTTTCGAGTGTTAAAAAACATTTTTACCTAAAAAAGTATTTAAATGTTGCTATTGTTCTAGTGATAAAAAAAACTAAATTGTGTGGGGTTGATTGGATATAACCTAGTTGACCTTATAGGCTTAAAAACAACTTGAATGACCCATGAAAGCATAGTTTGATTTTTTTTTAAATAAAATAATATCTTTTTATAATATGAAGATGACAACATAGTAAATTGGTTTTAATCAACTCGAGTTAACATGTTAAATCCATATATTAGGTTATGAGACTATAAATATCTCAATGATAGCAACTCAAGATAGCCTTATAGAAAAAAAAATTATTTTCCATTCAACTTAATATTGAGGGATTATATTAAAAAAATATATAAAAAATGACATGAGCCAATCTACCAAACTCGTGATCTAAATCATGATAATGATATAATCTTACAAAAGCACATGATTTAACTCGGTTTAGCAGGATCAAAACATTATTTTAATATATTTTTAAATAAAAAATATTTTAAAAATAATTATTAATTTTTTAAAAATAATAATCAGATAGAGCTAAAAGTTGGAGGCAAATACTTTATAGGACAAGGTTCTCTTTAAGGTCTTCGGCAGATATTATCCAAAAATCTAGACGAATGTACATCTCCTATTATATGATACGACATCCAATTCATTTGTCTGTTTTTATGGTATTTATTTTAGGTTTTAATTATCCAGCCTGATTGTTTCTCAATAAATCTTCAATTCAGATCTAATTCAAATAAGATTTTAAATTGAATTAAAAAAAATAGAGTTAGGAAAAGCCTTATAATTTTGTCATTTTTGTAAAAAAAAATTCCACTGATCCATAATAGTAAAAAAAAAAATCATTTCTACATGAAAAAAATCATTTACATAATAATAAAATCATTTACTTAAAACTAAAATAAATTATTGAAAATTAAGAGGAATGGAGTCAATGGACTGACTTTGAATCCGACCCCATCCTTTGCACTTGCTTTCAGAGGAAGCTTTGGAGGGAAAAAGTCCATACTCTGCCCTTTAAATTTCCCTCCTTTCCTTCACTTTCTCTCCACCCAAACAACAAAAACATGCCAATAGAACTGCCAAGAGGACTACCGTTCTCTGTAGATACATGGAGTCCAAATTCTAATAGAAAGAGACACCATTTCTTAACACATGCCCATAAAGATCACACCTCTGGGATTTTAACACACTCTTGTTACCCAATTTACACAACCCATCTCACTAAATTACTTGTTCTTCAAAATTACCCTCAGGTTTGTGTCTTTTGTGGGTTTTTCGAATTACCCATTTGAGTTTCTGGTTTTGATTTTGATTTTTTTTATGTGTATTCGTAGCTTGAGGATTCATTGTTTGTTGGCATTGAAGTGGGAGAATCTGTTGTTATTAATGACCCAGATGGAGAATTCAAGGTTACGGCTTTTGATGCCAATCACTGTCCTGGTAATTTTTTTTATTTGTGTGTATTCTTTATTATGATGATTTGGTTTGTTTTATTGGTTTTGGCTATGTGGGCTTGGTGACTGTTTCTGTTAGGATATATTATGTTATAGGTATTTATGATGGTTCATTTTTTTTTAATTATTTGATGGTTCATATATTATTTGATTGAACACAAAAAAGTAGTGTAGCTTGATGATGCATTATTTTCGAAATAAATAGTATGTGTTGAGATCCCTTAGTGTTGAAACACCTCCAACTTGAAGCAAGTTCCAATAAGCAACTAGCAAGGATAAGCTAAGAAGCACGTAGGTGAGGGGACTTACTGGCAAAATTTCCCTAGCCTTGGAGTTTTCAGAAGCTGTGATGCAGCAGAGTGCAAGAATATATGTGGGGGTATGTTTAGATAGAATCCATCGTTGAATTCCAAAATGTAGCTTTGAAAGGTTAGATATACTGTAAGGGATATTGGTGTTCTGTTTGCTACAAGTGTTCTTGATTTCATACTCTGTATTTTGGAAAGTAAGAATAGATGGGCATTACATTGCTAACTTAGAATTTCTGCTCTATCAGGCAACACCAAATTTTCCTACTAACTTAACAAATCTGTTTACGTGTTGGCTGTTTCTAGAATTGTATTATGCATGTCTGTTTATGAAATTTTAGATCTTTATTGTCCTTTTCTTTCAGCTCCACTTCCTTTTTTTTTGTTTACTTTATTATTGCTTTGTGTGTCCTAGGGGAATTGGTTTTGCTTGCTGTATGTTTTATGTGTGCGTGACCTAAAATGATTCTTGGAGAGCTCTATTAACAGATGATACCTATCTGGCATGGATTTGTGAACTTCAGGAGCTGTGATGTTCTTGTTTGAAGGCAATTTTGGTAACATCCTGCACACAGGAGATTGCAGGCTTACTCCCAGAGGGTGTAAGATGCTTACCAGAGAAGTATATCAGCAAGAAAGGAAAAGAACCTAGGTGCCAACTTGATTATGTTTTTTTAGATTGCACATTTGGGAAATTCACCCAGAAACTTCCTAGTAAGCATTCAGCAATCCAACAGGTACTCTGATTTACCCCCCTTCATCTCAAGTTTCTTTTGATTCTTGATGGCTCTTGCTGTGTCCGACTGAATAATACTTGATGACTTTCCTTTGTGCTTTCTTTAGTGACGGCAAGTCTTCTTCTTGTCTGTGTTTGTCCCCTGTCCTGTGCTAGCATAGTAGCATTTTCATCCAAAGAAAATAGCTTTGCTTATGTTTTCATTTTCAAATTAACTACTCTACGTTTGATTTCCTTGCCTCTTTCTTAAAACTTCGATAACATGAATGTGCTCCTCTTCACAATGCAACCACTTTGATACCCCCCCTCTTTTCACTGTTTACCTGGTTCTTTAATTTTTGTTATATGTTAAGCCCTTCTTCTATGATGGAATATGTTAGCAAGTTATGAAATGATTGATCTTGCATGTTCATGAGCCAGGTTCTTAAATGCATATGGAAGCACCCTGCCGCAACTGTTGTGTATCTGACATGTGATCTTCTTGGGCAAGAGGATATTTTGGCTGCTGTGTCTGAAACATTTGGCTCCAAGATATTTGTTGATGACGTTGCCAACATGGAAAGTTTCCGAGCCTTAAAACTTACAGTTCCTGAAATTCTCACTCAAGATCCTTCTTCCCGTTTCCATCTGTTTGATGGATTTCCCAGGTTATATGAACGAGCAGCTGCAAAGATTGCTGAGGCTCAGGCTAATCTTCAACCTCAGCCCCTCATTATCCGCCCTTCTGCACAATGGTATGCATGTGAGGAAGGGTATTCGGAAACAGAAAGTCAAAGAAAACCGAGATTCAATGAAGCAGTCAGGGACCCAAATGGTGTTTGGCATGTCTGTTATTCCATGCATTCATCCAGGGGAGAATTAGAGTGGGCTTTGCAACTTCTTGCTCCTAAATGGGTTGTGTCAACAACCCCCAGCTGCTTGGCTGTGGAGCTCGATTATGTTAAGAAGCATTGCTCTGGCACAAAACTAACTTTAGACAACCGTTTGTGGAAGCTTTTGGACATCAATGATGAAGCATCATTAGAAACTGAAGTGACAGTCAGCGTCCTGGATTATCCTTCTGTGGTTGAAGGGTCCACTCAAATTTCTGCAGAATCCCAATCATCACCAGTTAAAGTAACTTCTAGACGACTTTTGGGCTTGTCTCCTCCAGGCAAAAGGCCAGAAGTGACTTTGTTTGGTAGAGCGAGACTTGGCATCCCAGATTCTGGTTTCCTCACCGAGGAGAAAATTGAATCTATCAAAGATTCTTCACAAGTAGTTTCTCATAAAATGGATCAAGATGTCCCATTTGAAAATCAAGTCGAAGTGAAATGTGAGAATATACTGAAGAATAAGCTGGATACTGAATTGAAATGTGAGAACAAATTGGAAACCACAGAACAATGCGGGAAGTCAGTCAAGAAAGAAGTTTTAAAGGTTTCTGCTCGTTCCCCCATTGGATCCTCACAGAATTTCAGTGAGACCTTGAGAAAGTTTTACCGGTCAATGAACGTGCCCGTGCCTCGACCTCTTCCCTCCCTGTCAGAACTCATGAACTCCAAGAAAGGAACCAAGAGGAGATTTGAGTCTTAATGTTCATTATCGTCCAAAAAACACCAATACAATTCACTCTTCTTTCAACTTTTTTTTTTTAGGTCCTTTGCCTTCAGACCAGCAATGCATCGTATATACAAGAACAGTGGAGATGAAAGCAGAATACACCATCTGTAAAGTCGTTGCTGGTGATACCAAACCTACAAGTTCACTTATTTATACCTTCAAGGTAAAAAAATGTATTTGATTCTTTACTTCATCAATGTGCTCCTGAATCATTGCCAGTATGATGCTTTGCCTGGGATACTGACCGACCCTTGCATTACTGTGTGTCCCCTCTGTGATATCCTTAAGTGTTGAAAATGAATAAAAAAGTTATGAACAAAAGGTTTGCAAATTATATTTATGCTATTCTTTTGGTTGGTAAAAAATACATAGGGCAACCAAAAGATCAAAGATTTTTTGGGAAAGGAAGAACAGGTTTCGTGGACCTTCAAGAGAAATGTAGTTTTCTAGTTTATATTATAGATTTTCAAGTTGGTGTCAAGGTTTCAATGGCTTAAATTTGTAAACTTAACAAATTCAATTATTTCAATCAGTTTTCAAATAAAAATTTTCTCGAAAAACAATTACTTTCAGAATACTAAATCTGCTAATATTATCCATTAAGCTTTTGTTCAACAAGAAGGTTTTGCAGGTAATCACGGGAATTTACCAACTAATCAAAACGAAGTAATGCTGTAGAAACATCACATCAGGAAAGACATGATTGAAATCCCAACAAAATTGGTCATATCACCACAAAACCAGCAGCTGAAACAAAGCATCATTATCAGGAAAAAGAGAAGGCCAGGAATCAGGAGATGGAAAATCAGAAAAGACTCACAATCAACTTTCTCAAGCCAGATGAGGAGTTCATTAGACTAATTAGGCCCTATTCGAGAGTGTGACTGATATTGTTTTTGAAAGTTTTTTTTGTTCAGAAAATACATAAATGATTTATTTTTTATTTTTTTTATAATCATTTTTGATATCAACATATCAAAATGATCTAAAAATCACTATTTTTTTTAAAAAAAAATTAAAGTAAACAATAAAAATATATATTTTTTAAAAAATGTTTTCCAAATGCATTCCCATACACCCCCATAATCACCCTGTGATTATGATGATAAAACTGATGACCATAGCGTTGATCAATTTTCTTTTCCACAAAATACCAAAGTTGCACGAACAGAAACTTCAAAGAGCATGATAGAGGAAAGCCACCACCACACCATCCATGCAAAAGCTTCCTAATTGTCAAGATAGATTAGAATTAAAAGAAAAGGAAGAAAAAACAACAACAAAGAAAGTGCTCAATCAATCATTTATTGAGCAGTACTATGGATTGAAACAATGAAATAACTTGCCAATATCGATAATATAATTGTTTTTTCACATGATTTATTAATTATAGATTTTATTTATATTCTTTAGATTGCTATTTTTTTATTTGAATTTTTTTAAAAATAGTATTTTTGGTTATAAATTAAGCTTTTTGATTGAGCCCAAATCTAAAAAATTTACCAGTCTAAGTGAACGCCAAAACAAAAGGCTTAACCTGAAATACAAATTGCTGTCCTGTAAACAAATCAGCAACACGAAAGTGGGAAGAACAAGAATTAGATATCATCAAAACATTGGATTATCTTGAACCAGATTCTATCCAAGTTCTAGTCTTTCTTCTTTTTAATCTGAAAGTTGTACTTCAATCACCAGAGGAACTAGTTGAAAAAAAAATTAAATGGAAAAAAATCCTCACCCTAAGATGGGTTCATATATGATGATCTGAATGAATATTTCTCATTACTTGGGATAAAATATCATGATCGAGTTCAACATGAAGCTCAGATTTTTATTTTCTCTCTTCAACTGGCTGGTAATCAGTTTTGGTTTATGACATTCAGCTCACTTTCCTGTTCACAGAAGCACCAAACAGTTTGTGATTTTCCCGGCATCCTTATTAATCCCTTCTGATTTAGGAAATAAGTAATCCTTTTTCACACAGGAAAATATAAACCGACTGTTTAGTATATATACGTTGCATAGTTTGTGTTCTACAGTCACAATCTCATCCTCTGTTTCTTGCTACTAACCCTGCCATCTGCTTCCCTTTTTTTTCTTTTTTTTTCCCCTGAATTCAATCATGTCAGATCTCGGAGTCCATTACGAGTATCATGTTGAGTTAAAACCCTTTCACCAGGAACTCGCGAAGTTCCCTCTACTCTTCTTGCTCGGTGAGCTCCACTACTTCACACACATTACTGAAGGAAAGAGGGTATTCAGACGAGCAGGAGAGCCGTTAATAGCCAGAAAACTTGCTCGAATCCCAGTTAGCGATCCTCTGTTTGATCACATTCAAGATTTCAAAGATATCCTGACAGAGATGGACATCCCTGCAGTCGAACAATCAAAGATACTGGACAAGATTTCATCAAAAGCCCATGGCGTGGATACATATTGCGGCTCCTTCATGTCTGTTAGAATAGTGAAAGTTATACTTCGACCTGATCAGAGTGCTGTTAATAATGAAGAAAAGGATGTTGCAAAAGCTGAGGGGAAGTCGATGGAAAACTGAAGGCACACCGATCCTTGGCCACTAAGTCTTATGTCGATGAATTGGGAAGAGTTGCTTTTCTTTCTCAACTTTAGTTTTAGGGTGCTTTTATAAGATGCGGCGGGATTGAATTATTCATCATGTTTTAGATGAAATTTTTTATGTTACTGGGAAGAAATTAATGATAAGAATATCTACACCGGTATTTTTCTGTTCTTTCTTCAAATAACTAATAGAATATTATTTGATTACCATAAAATTTATCAGATAAAACAATTTAGTTTTAAGTAAAACTTTAATGCAAGTAGTATTTGTTTTCTCTCTTTCCTAAAAAATATAGTTAGAATAGAGAAAATATACGATAATTTATAAAAGATATAAATAATAATTAGAAAACAAAGCCAAGTAGAGAAAAATAATTAAAATTCAAAATTAACTAAGAAGAATAACTAAAATAGAAAAAACAACAAATTTCCAATGACCAACCAAGTAGGTTTTATAGAAAGGCGGTATTTAGAATCATATGAGCATAATCCGGTGATCTGATTTTTCATTACTGTGTTTTTCATCAAGCTTTATATATGATACGTTCGAGTTTCTTCACATATCTCTTCTTAGACTTAGCCTTGTCTATCTTGCTCATAAACATGTTTGCAATACATTAGCATCGATGTGCATGAGACCTCGTCTCTTATCCACAAGCAATCTCCCCGGGTTTTTATTTTTTCACAAATATTATTATTACACTATTTTGTATTTGTAGTTAAGAAAAAAAGAGTTTCTGAATCGAAGGATATGCATTTATTTTTATACGAGAAAACCCTAGTATCTGGAAAACATAATTTATAGGCCTAAATGAGCGAGTAAAATCTTGGTTGTCCTGAGCTCTTACAAGAGATACAAGCCTTGACTCGAACTCGAGACCAGACGTGCATATGGATGGTTTTTGTTTCTATATTACTTTGAACTAAGATAATGTCAAATAGTTTACAGTTTAAAAGTGTGCACAGAACTGATGTGTTCACAGCTCGCTCAGAATAAATAAACCATTGCAATATTTATTATAAAATGAATGATGTAAGCTAGTTACATTGATTTGGAAACATACGATATAAGTTTTCGATGGTGATGAGAAAGGTATGGTGATCCGCAGGAATCCATTTCCATGCATGATAAAAGAAGATGGGATTCTGCTTCATTAGCCCAGATCTCACAATCTCTCGTAATTCAGCTTCTCAGACTGCAAACAAAAAAGAGAGTTGATTAGTTAACTCATGTCGCAATCTTCTAGAAGGTGGACAAGGAATCAAACTGGGGAAGGCGATCGTGGTAAACAGATTCTGCAGTTAAAGGGTTCGTAGTCAAAAGGACTGAACTGAGATTATGTCTCGACATTTGCAGGATGACCACTGTGTGATTATAGCAGAAGCACAAAACTTAAGAGTGGGGCTCCTTCGAAAGGGAAATGGGGTTGCCAAGCTAAACAACGAAAATGATCTAAGCAGGGTTCAAGCTTTTTCATGGGACGGTTGGTGATGGGGGTGCCGGATTCTGACGTGAAACTAATATCAGACTTTTCTGATGGGCTTGCTCACAATGCTTCAGAATAAAGAAAAGAAGGAGCTCAACCAAATTAATTACAGCGATGGTGTTAGATTGATTTGCTGAGCTTGGATTGAGGTTGATGTCAATCCAAGACCGATTAACCAGGGCAGGAACCACCACTAACTAATTTCAGACTAGCCGAGTTCAAGAATACCTTGATAAGCATGTCTGTCGGAAGCCAAGCCGGGGCAGTGGGGACTCCAACCCATGAAACCTGTAAAAAGAATTGAGTTTTAGCAGTTAAAATTTCCACTGGAGGCTCAATCAATTTTTCATTTTAGAAAGCAGAAACTAATAGAAACAACGCGTGCCAATTATGGCTGAAACTTGGCCTACAATTTGACCTTTTTACATGTGAATCAAGATCATCTAATGGCTTGAAGAATTGTAAGCATTAAATGAAGAAAAGTACTTACAAGAGCATACTCTCCAGTCTCAAACATCCGCAAATCCAAGACCTAAAAGAGTAACGTGAAGTCAGAAATGTAGAGCTGGAGCATGATCATCCACTATTAGGATCCAAATTTCAATCTTGCATGATATCTTTTCGTTGATACCAAGGACAGAAAAATCACCTCACCACGGTCTTCATAAATGTAGTCCAAGCCCTTGTAATAGGGTGGATGCCCAACAGATAGATACTGCAATGGAGGAAAAAAATAAGATTTTTTTAAGCGTTTTCAGAATTCTAATTGGAGTGAATGAAGTGACAGGGTGAAGAAATCTACAAGTACCAATAATTTTTCATTTGGTGTTCAAAATAAATACAAGCCTATATGAATCTTTATGCAGGTTTCACGACTACCTCTGAAGTACTTGCTGATTTTCGAGAGAATTATGATTTTGGTTATCCATAGAACGTGAATCACCTAATCAACAACTAAACCAACATTTCCTTGATAATTACCCACAATCAAGATGTTCCAAAATGCTATTGGAATATAATGGAGAAGTCTTGGTAAATGGAGACGGAAATATAACTTTGATCTGCCCAAAGAAAATCGAAAGGAGAAAAAGGAAGAAGAAAACCTCTTCAAAGTAGTAGTGATTTCTGCAACTAAATCTCCAAGAACATAGTAATTTATGAGCCTTAAAGAAACAAAACGAATTAATAAAAGAAAAGAACAAAAATATGAAACCAAAACTTACATTTACGCTACTGAGGTACTTCTCTTTATCCACTCTCACAATCTGTCCTTTCTTCACTGCCAAAAAAAAAAAGAAGTGTATAAGGACCAAACACTATCCTTAAAACTGTAGATCTTTTTCAGAGTGAAACTTAAGAACCCACTTGAATAAACAGGTTTCTTGGGCTTAGGAGCGGCGGCTGGAGTTGAAGGCTGAGCATTGGTGGAGGGTTCTTCAGTTTTGGTAGCCTTTTCTTTTTCTGGCTCAGTGGATTGTACAGCTCTAATGGATGGAATATAAAGATGGTTTCTTCTTAGAGTCTGTGGCAATTGGGGAGAAGCCAGGAAAAGAGCTTTTTAGTAGAGTTGCAGAGAAAGTAGCCATAGAAGATAGGAAGGGACAGAGACAAAAACAGAGTTCTTGAAGTTTGATTGTTTCAGTTTTAAGAAGGCAAATGTTCAGAGAGTTTGGATAAGAGATGCTGTCCGGCTGTCCCCTTTTTTTTTAACGGCCAAATATTAAAGATCACGCACGAATAAGGATGGGATTATGGAGATATGAAGCGGGTACTCGTTTTACCCGCCCAATCAAAATTCATTAAAAATATTTAATGGGCATTGAAGTGGGTAAAGGGGTGTGTGTGTATGTATATATATATATATATGAGTATGGATATTCATTTATTCATGGATAATATTATTTTAATATACATTTTTTTTTAATAATTTACCCAAAATTATATTATAATTACAAGTCACAATAATTCAATTCTCCGTCCTATCAACTTAACTTCAGATGAAAGGATTATAGGTTTATTATAGCAATGTTGAATAAGCCATACATATGTTGATGAAAAATGTTATGTCGAAGTAATAGTGAGTAGCAGCAGCCTGCGGAACAGTGCTAGTCAGTAGCAAAACTCAGCAGCAAAGACAATATCAGTTGATTTGGTAATGAAAACAATGTCAACTAAATTCTGCAATTAAGATAGTGTTAGTGAATTTCGCAACTTGTATTGGTTCATGCAATTCATGAGTTGTGACTTGGCATGAACATGGGGCTCGAATAATAGACTTTCCAATGTTGTAGCAAGCACAACTAGTACTAACAGTTGAGGGTTGACAATTAGACATGCAAATTATGAGTTAGTGATGATAATTATTGTTCCATATCATGGGGACAGGAGGCTGGACATGAGGCAGGACTTTGGGTGTGTTTGATATTGCTTTTGCTTTTTGTGGTTGAGGTTTTAAAAAACAGTTTCATGAAAAACACTTTAGCTGCGGTTAAAATAAGTTTTGAAGTGTTTGGTTAAAATTGTGGTCGAGTTTGAGGTTAATGAAAAATAGTTTAAGTGTTTGGTTACCAAGCTTTTCATATTGCTTTCAACTTATGAAATTACTTTAATATATATATATATATATATATATATATATATATATATATATATATATATATATATATATATATATATTGTTTTTTAAATATTTAATAATTATAATAATAAAATGTAATTCATAATTCAAGTAAATTAGACATTTGTTTTTATTCTCCCATCAAACTACTTGTAATTTCATCACGAACTAAAAATATATATTTTTATATTAATAAACATATATTATGTAAAAATTATTTATATTTTAATTAATTTTGAGATTATTTTAATATTAAAAATATATTTTTTTATATTAATATACATATATAATATGTAAACATTGTTTATATTTTAATTAATTTTTTGCATTATTTTAATTAATTCATTCTCTCTCCCATCGGCCCCCACCCCACCAGCCCCTTTCCGTGCATCGCAGGTTTGACAAAATTTTAGGGTGGGGTCCACCCGTTTTTTTTCAAATTTCTACATTAACCAAACACTTAAAACACCAACTTTTTCTACACTACCAGTCACACCGCGCTCCCAAACACCCACTTAGATTGCTTTATAAACCACCAAGATCATGTGGACATGAAGGAGAAACTGCCCAACACTTGATGGAAAATGGTTCACTAAGTTGATGGAGGACATTGGGGTGAAAGTGCCCCACTATATCTTAAAAAGTAAGGATGATGGTTCTATCTTGTAACTCACCTATCTTTGTCTATAAATAGATTGAAAACCTTGGCTCTGTAGCATGTAATCTTTGTGCATAACACACATATTTTTGTTTATAAGATTAATAAAGGTTGAGAAAGCTCTCAATCTTTAATGATCTCCTAAACAAAGGATTACACAAATGTGTGTGTGTATTATGCATAAATATTGCATATTACACAACCAAGACTTTCCAACCTATTTATAAACAAAAATAAATGAGTTACAAGGGAGAACAATCATCCCTATTTTATAGGATATAATGGGACACTTTCTCTCCCATGTTCTCCATACACTTAATGACCCATGTTCTTATGATCTTTAGAGCAATTCCAGCCATGTCTCATGTCCAACCATGTCCCCTATGATTTGGAATTATAATTGCCACCACTAATCCACAATCTGCATGTCTAACTACCAACCCTAACTCTTAATTTCGATTGTGCTTGTTGCCAACTTAGAAATTCTATGATCCAAGCTCCATGCTCATGCCAAGGTAAGAGCCCAGTGACTTGCACGAAACTCTGCATGCTGCTTGTAGAGTTCGTTGTTGTCTATGCCAAATTGTCGTTGTCTATCGCTGTTGAATTCTAGGTAGTATGCATTCGTTGACGCGTCTCACACCTAGTACTCTAACATTAAACCTCTAATCAAACTCTCATCTCTTACTAGCTACTGATTGTTAACATTAAATAACTGACTATTGACTATAAACATTTGAATTTTTGAAATTTGTTCTCAATAATTTATTTTTATTTGCTTTTTATGAGATTATCACAATTTTATAATTGAAATGAAATTAACAAGTTAAACTGAGTTGATTTGAATCAATCTAATAAATTTTTGTTTAAATATTTGTTAAACAAATGTTATTTTTAATATTTTTTTGAGTCAAATTACCTTCTTACTAGTTTTTCATATTCTTTTTGGATTTTACACGTTGATCTGATGGAGTCATATTAGGTCAATCGACTCAATCCTGATATGATTTTAAGTTTTTTTCTACTAGAAATTGTTTTTAACAATATCTAAATATTTTATTAGTTAAAAAAAATCCAACCAACAACATAAGACAAAATGAACAAATTATCTGGTCTGAGCATTCTCGTCTTTTAGAGACAGCATTCTCCTCCTCACACACCACTTTCTACTGCCCCAATTTCCTGATGCTGCATTATTTGTAAGCAACAGTGATCTGCAGAGATCTGCAAAGAGAGAAGCTAAATGAACTTCATGCTTGAAATCCATTTGTGCTTGGAAACATGCCCCGAATGTTTTTTTATAAACATTTGAAACAAGAAAATCTCTTTGTTGATGAGAGTTTCTTGAAAGCATCTGAGGACGTTACAGCTCTATGGGTGACCCATCGATTACAAGAACTTGAATATGCAGATGGTGCTTTATGCATGGGAAATGGGAAGGTTGTCAAGCAGGGTGATGAATCGAGCATACTGGATTTTATCAGATCCAGAAAATGAATCATCTTCCATTAACCAGATGAATTCTTAAGGATATTCCTTCGAATTCCATTGGTTCCTCATAATTATCTTTTCTATGATCTCAAATCCTACATATCTAGATTATTTTAATTATCTGAATAAGCTAAGAGACAAACTCGTGATGGGACTTTCTTGATTCATTACATGTTTTAAATGCTTCCCCATTGAGGATGAGTCGTCAAAACAGAGTATCATTGATCCTCATAACATAGTGGTGATTCCCACCAAGAATACAAAAAAAATCTCAATCTTGGATTCTCTACATTATAATTTGCACACATATATAACCCATCAACCACTATCGCAATGGTCCAAAGTTGAGCCATTGCTCATCCACTCCACAACGAATGTTCGATTGAAAATAAAAAAAATAATAATATATATTTTAATAAAAAACAATTTATATCATTCTATTAAACATGTATTTATGAAGATGAATGTTGAACCGAACAAAATTAACAACCCCCCCCATTGATCCAAGTAGAATAAAGATTAATTTCACATAGGAACTATCCATGTGCAATAATTGCAAAACAAATATTATATAAATTATATATTAATCCGTGGATTACACATAACAATAATTGCGTGTCATTTTTTTTTTAAAGAAATTAATATTAATTTTTTTAATGCTATAAATGTATCTTCTGCTTTCCAAATTCTCTTTCAGTTTCAAGAACCCGTTTCCTTGCATTTTCTAGTTCTAATCTCAAAAGGGTCTCTAAATTTGCTTGTCAATTTCACAAATTTTATTGCTTTTGGTTAGGATTCAACGGGTGTTTTGTGATTCAAAAGTTTGTTTCCTTGTGGGTTTTATGAAGCTGCCAAAGTTGTAGCCTTAATGGGCACAAGGTGATCCTTTACTTTCCTTCTTTTTGGGTTTATTATTGCATTTTGTTTTGATAGTTCTTTTAATTTGGCAAAAAAGGGTAATGGTGGATAATGAAAAGCTATTCTGATCATTTTCTTATACATTTTTATGCATTTGAGGCTATAGTTTTGTTCTCAAGTTCAGTTTGTTTGCCTAGAAACCGGTGGGAAATGCATGATGTTAGAATCTATTGATTGGCACACCTATATTGGCTCTTAACAATCCTGAAAGTTGTCGTTTTTTCCCACTCCCTGTACATAACTAGAGGATTAAGTTCAAGTAGGTAGCTTGAAGAATGGCGAAATTAGAAGATGAGTATTCGAACTTGAATCTGACAATTGAAAGCACAAGTGCTAAAGTTGGCTATTTTTCATGTATACTGGATCTCGTTGTGCATTAGTTGATCAGGCAGTTCTTTCTAGAGTTATGTTGTTGATGTTGATGGTAATATGTGAATACAGCAGAAACTCAATTGTTTTAGGCTTTTGTTGTGATCTAGCTTACTTGATCTGAATTGTTAACTTTCTATGGACTGGTGCATTTTGCACAACTGGGACAATTCATTTCTTTTTGTTCTCCCCTTTTCTGAAAAGACGAAATTAGATATGTTGACAACCTGTGGAGAGCTATTCGTTCTTTGTTTAATTTTTATATTCCTTCTTACCTCTCTCGAGTAGCTGAGCCTGACTGTATGCAGAACTGAACTTTCCACGCTAGAGTTCTGGAATCTCAATAGACAATACCAATATCATTCCTTAATGATTGTTAGCTGCTATGCTCTGTTCCTTTCTTACACTGCCTATCATGTACCATTCATTTTTAAACCTATGGTTTCCAACATATTTTTTCCTTGGATGAACCTATGGTTTCCAACTTCAGTGAATGAAATTAATGCTGTTGAATTCTCCTGATTCTCTTTATGAAAGGACTCTAATAGATGATACAGAAAAGGTTAACCAAAGTGAGGAAAGAGTCCTGAAACTTCACGAGTTGAATGGAGTTGTAAACCAGTCCTCAAGTCCATTAAAAAGAGAAATAGTCAACAGGTATGCTTCCATGATGATTTTAGTTTTTCTGTTCAAATTGATTCCTTGATACTGCATGTTTAGAATCAGTTGAGATAATGTACTTTGGATGATGAGAGTTCATGCAAGTTTTCTGCCTGTATAATCTCTCCCTCTCTCTGTTTTTTGTTTTCCAGGGATCACTGAGTGAGCTGGGCTTAATTAAATGTGTTAGATTATCAAGAACCTATGTTCTTGTATTGTTGTTTGTTTAAATGTCCATGGTTCAATACTACAGGGTTACCTTTGCTGAGAGTGCACTCTGAAGCTTGGAAATTTTCCAAATAATTATGAAAAAGGTTCTTTGAATGCTTGGCACATGGTTTATTTGCATTCTTTTATTGCTACCTTTGAATGGGGTGGGTTTTTTTATTTCCATTTATTCTCTCTCTCTCTTCATTTTTCATTGGAAAGGTTGTGAGTTGAGGAACTGAAAACTTTCTCTATACCGTCATGGAAACTCTGGGTATTGGATGTTTTACTGGAGTTCTATAAATCAAGATGATGCCAGCGCAATTAGATAAGCAAATCATGTAGTGAAAGGTGCAGAGGTTGTAGTGGAGGTTCTATTTTGCTCTAAGTACTGCAATGGAAATGGAGTAGGCCTACCAGACATTTATTCATAAATATTCTCAAGAAATGGTTGGACTGGTCAATATTGATAAAGTGTTATGATTCTTACCATATTAAATGACTGAGGCTCATAAACAAGACTGCATATCTTGCACTGAGATCCTCTTATTATTTGAAATGGGAGAAAGAATATGAAGTTTGCTCCAAAACATAATTCATTGACACTATTGTGAAATTGCTCAAGTGCCATAATTTGCTTGTCTTTTTCTTTTTCCCCTCTCTTGTTTTGTTGAGTGTAGCCAATAGTACTTATCTTCATACAGGTTATCTTAAACTTTTTCCTAACAGAATCATTTTTGGTAGAGTACATGAATTATAGGTTTTGCTTTTTGTACTTTTGTTTTCACTAATTTTGTGTGTTAATTTGTTAAAATTGTTTCTTCGTTTTGTTATATTTTATCTGGTTTTAAATACTCAAATATCATTTTGCACACTCAACTGCCCTTTCTCTTGCATGAAATCGTATGTAGCTTTGCCAATTTGTGCAATCTTGAAAAGACATTCAGAACAATTGGTATGATCATTCTAAATAATCAAATTGTAATGGTTGACCACTTAGGGGGCTTGAGCTTGAGAAACAAATCCCAAGTGCTGTTATGAACAACCAAGCTTCAAAAAAGGCATCTTTGGAGGCCAATTAATCATGACTAAGAGTAAATTTAAGGTTTTAAAATCTTAAGGAATTAAGGGTAGTTAGGGTTAGGAAAGGAACTCAGTGCATTAAATTGTTCCTAGATTCACCTTTTATTCTAGAGAAAATGGGTTTAAATAATTAGTTTTGGCAAGGGTCACATAAATTGCTGTTCTGGGTTTAAGTAAAAAGTAATGTTGTATTGATCTCATTACTTGCTATATTACCCACCATGCATATTTTTTTGACAAAATACATAAGGTTGCAGTGTCTGGTTGTTTAAACTTGCCACCTACCTATAACAATCAAGACTTAGGCTGATAGAAATTCCCTTGCTAGTTGCAAGCTTAAAAGGATGACTGTAGATATGCCTAGTTCTTGTATTTTTCGTTCAGGAAATTTGATTCCTAGAAAAAATTTGGTTTATGCATTTCATATGCTTAAACAGCTGTCTCAGTTAACATGCTGTGTTTCATTTTAATTCTAAACTGCAGCTGATAGATTTTCTGTTTCTTTTATCTTGTTGATGCAGTTGACTCTACGCAGGGTCATGGATACAGCTAAGCATGCCACAAAACCTGGACACTTGAATGAGTTTTCTATGGTTATGCTAAACAATACCCTTTCTTTGCCTCTGGGGCTTGTTCTTATTTTTGTCTTCAATGAAGTTGACTATCTGTCCAGAACGTGAGCTTCTCTTCTCCATTTTCATTTCCTTTTTACTGCTGGTTGTATGAATGTTTCATCTCTACGACATCAGGATGTTCATAGGGCTTAGTTAGCTACTTCAACTTTGAATCTCCCTGAGATCACTTTTTTCCTGCTTCCCATGCTTATTTGTCAACTTCATTGGTTTATCTATTGTTGCCCTTTTCTGGTCGTCTCGTCATAATTGCTATGTAAGATTGCTTTTGGAGAACTTGCATTTAACTTTTTGTCAACTTGAAGATACCTCATGTTGACTTTACTGCAAATTTTCTCTCAAACTTGGTTGAACATTAAAATTTTTGTTCAATTGAATCTGTCTATTCTATCAATGTATAATTGAAAATATGTCTTCTTAAATGTCCAAAATCCTTTGGCAGACCACTTTTGAGGTTGCCTACCTTTTGGTTTGTTGTGACTCTTAGTGGATTTTTGGGTCTGGCAATCAGCTTCACTTCTATGTGGTTTCTTCATCAAACAGGGGCTACCACATACAGGTCAGGATTAAAATAAAAGATGGTCAAATTATTGAAAGATGTATTCTAAGGCACTTCTCATCCATGATTTTCGATTTGCATTCTTGTGGGGTCGCTGAACAAGATTCCCCTGTCTGTCGCTGGCCCCTTCTGTTCCAAGTGCCCACCAGATTGCAGAACTCAGCAAGCATTTTCTTTCGTGGCCCAGTGGTGGGAAGGGACTTGTTCCCTTCCTCCACACCCGGATTCGATCCTCTCTCTGTGTATGTTTATCATCTTTGCGGTGTCTTATCTTCCTATTTGGGCTTGCAGTATGTTCAATCGGGTCCGAGGATTAGTTATGGTGCGCATAAGTTGCCCAGACACCCAGTTACAAAAAAAAAAAAAAAAAAAACACAAGCATTCGAGCATGCACACACGACACACCTACAGAAGGTGTATGTGTGCAGGCATGCTTGAACAAACATTAGTTAATAAAGATAATTACTCTTGCAGGTCTTCTGGCAGGAGTATTTTTTGCTACAGCCAAGATGCGCGAGAGATCTCAGAGCTGAGTCTCCTGACTTGTAGTAACTGCTGTACACATGATTGAGATAATACAATCGATTGAATCGCATCTGACCTCTTGCACACATCATAGACTGGGGAATTGGTCGAGTAGTTCCCTTGATGAAGAAACATTTCAGCTCACGAGGTCTGGTCATCAGAGCATCTCCATATAAATCATCCAAAAAGTTGAGAGAACAATATGTTCTAAGCTATAATAGGGAGACAACTCTGTATAATAGTAAATTTTGACATATATAGAATACATACAAAACTATACTAACTTCATGGCTTGTCAAGTACAATGGTGCAAGGAGAGGCATTTCACTTTAAATCCTACTCATATTTGCGAGTTTTACCGTGATGAGTCAGATGCCCAATTATCTTATCAAGTATGAGTTAATTATGCATACTACATATATAATTTATAATTTTAATTGTTTTCAAATATGTCTTTCTGTATTACACGAAGGATTTGATATTAGAATTGAGAGGCTTTGAGAGCACCATTCATGCTCCGTGAAAGAGTCGATGAAATAGGAAGTGGTGTGACTATTACCATGCTCACTTTGTATTGTGGTGGATATTAGAGAATTATAGAGGATGGGTGTCTCAAAGAGGTATTAGCAAATGATGATATCGTATTTCATGAACAAGGATATTTAGTTGGGGAGGCAAGTCCATCCACAAGCACTCTAGGTTTATGCATAAACTTCCCAAACTTGTTCTAAGTTAGGGGTGATTTTGGTGTTGAGCCCTTCAGGGCGCTACAAACTTGTCCACGAGTCGAGAAAAAAATGATTTAATGACTTTTAGATAATTACATAATATAGTTATTAATATTACAGTCCTTAAAAGGCATGGTGTAATGATAAAGAATTTGAGATCTGCACAATAAGTATCGAGTTCGAGTTAGGACATGCATCTCTTATAAGAACCTTAGACAACCGAGGTTTTACTCGCTCACCGGGGCCCAAAAAATATATTTTCCAGCGAGTGGAGTTTCCTCGAATCTAGAAAAAAAAGTTATTAATATTATGAATTTAGTTTAAATTAAAATGTTATGTTAATTATGATTGAGCTTAATTATAAATTGTGAATAGAGAATTGTGTTAGAGAGTTGAATTGTGGATTGTTAGGTTAGGATGTTAGCTAAACAACCCAACCCAAAGTTTTTGAACTCGAGTCATATATGACTCACTAGTAACTCATATATATTACATGCAAGTTGCAAAACTATACTATTTTTCTAGATAAGTTTTGAATTGTGTTATTTCTTCCCTTTTTAATATGCTACTTTTACGGGTTTTTTTATTTTTTTTATGGAGAAACTTTTAAATAGTAGCTCACCATCTCGGTTGCACTAGAAATGAAGCATTCACATGACAGATCTAAAGTCATATATATATATATATATATATATATATATATATATATATATATATATATATATATATATATATATATATTCTGATGGGTCCAAACCAAATTATAAATTTGGATATCTTCGATTGAGTTACAATTATTGTGAACATAAAATGTTTATCTTCTAGAAAACCTCATCAAGGAACATAAAGTAAAACTCTTTTTTGAACTTTATAGATCATGATATGGTTTATCTCTAAACTTATCATGTTCCCACTAATCAACACGACCATAATAGCTTCATTTTTTTCGATATTTTTGTCTAGTTCACTGTTAAGAACAATGAATCATAGGAATTTTAGATTATCAGCTAGCTAACCATGTCAAGTTTAATCTAACTATGTCAGCCATCTCGCTTCCTCTCTCTCACTTTTTTTCAATTGCAAAGAAGTTCGAATTCAAAATGTTTACCATGACTCTTGTCAATAACTTGGTATTTCTTGTGAATGATCTGGAAAAACAATTTGGATTTATTGCAGAAACATATATTCATTGCTATCAACGAGTTGTCAAAAGTATTTGAGTTACCTTTAGTTTGCATTATTATGCACTTTAATCGTCTTCTAGAAACCAAGATAGAGCAAAAGGTGAAGGGTTAATTTTTTTTTGTTCATTATTAATCCCTATGGACATCGAAAATGAAAGGTATTCATCTCCACTGAAACCCTAATATAATGAGAGAACAAAATAATGCCATTAAAATTAGGAAGCATCACTTTTCCATGCAGTGTTTTTTCTTCTACTTGAAGAGGGAAAAAAAAAAGAAATTAAGCAAGAAATTTTGTCTTATAATTTGCTTTTGCTTCTTTCAAATCTTAGAGTTCACCATCATAGATTATAAGAATATGAAATAAACCTTCTTTTTGGTTAGCAAAGGTAGGCCAACTTTCTCATGAATCAAACATCGAGCCAAAACCATCCTGTGGTGTTCATACTATGGTGTGCTAAGAAAGAGACAGAAAATAATTAATAAACCTTTGGTGATGGAATTAAAAATTACGGGAACTTTTAGGTTGTAATAATGGCTCAATTATTGTGAAGTTGCATATCTTTCTCGACTCCCCAACTCCATTTTTTTATGGTGTTTGTGTTCGTGACACACCCACCCTAGGCGTTTTGTTAATTTTCTAGGCATCATTTTTTGTTGGGCTTGTCGTTTTTATATTCTTTAACACAAATAATATCATCCGTATCTTAATCTCATTGGCATGCTCTCCACTACTCTATTTAATCACCCCTTTCATTGTCCGTGAAATCATTTAAGCAAAGTGGAGACACCACGCTTAAGATTTCCACATAAAAACTAAGTTTGTGATATATTTCATTGATTAATTTCCTGTATGGATCATTACAGATGAGTTTGCGATACCCTTTGAGGATTCCTTGATGATGTGCCAAGGTTACATCATGCTCTAGTACCCAACTCGAGGGCATGTAAATCATAGTAGGATCACTGAATCATGTCTAGAGAATTGTACCCAACTACGCATTTCTTCTTCTTCTTAAAAAAAACTCTAACGAAGATGGCAATGGCATGATCCTAGCTTGTAAGAGAATCACATATACCATTTTGTGATGACCATATATTTTGTTAAGGAACCATTTATTTAAAAACTAAAGCTGTGAGGTGAGGTCTAAGAATATATTTTATATTATTCTCTAACACACATCCTCAAGTTAAAGCTCTTTGGGTTTGAAACTTGCACAGGTCCACGCTACCTTGTGCTTGATTTTTATCAAATGGAATGAGGGTGGTAAGATTTAAACTCATAACTATTAGGTTAACAAAGTTCTGATACCATGTTAAAAAATTATCTTACCTAAAAACTTAAACTGTTAGGTGAGGTTTCAAAATATGATTTATATTATTCTCTAATACATTTACATGTCAATCTTGATAAAGCTTGAAAGCAAAGGAAGATCACCAAATCTTGAGCTGAAACTTCAGTTTTGCTAGGAGCCAATAGTTTTTAGTTACCCAAACGCATGCTATGTAAAGCATAAATATGTGATTTGACAAGAGATTTACAAATCCCCTAGTATATAAACCTTGATTCTTTCTTGGATACAAATCTCTGGTGATTTTGATGCAATGTAATCCGGCCAAAAGAATGAGCTCAGCCGCCACTATAGAGTTAATATACCTAAACCTCCCACTCAGAGTGAGAAAAAGGTAGCGTCAATGCCGGTCTATTTTGTTGTAGTTTTATCTGGTAGTGCCTCGTGACACAGCAATAAAAGAAATGTAACTTTCTACGAGATGAGCCTTTCACGAAAAAGAATGTGTATTAAATTGATCTCTTGCATGCACTTACTACTCTAACCGATGTTTATGAGAGAAGAAAACATAAAAACCCTAGACAGCTCCTTGATGATGCACAGAAATAACAGGGGATTGGAAGTTATTGATTTCTAATTTTGAATTAATTAATGGTTGATGCTCAGAGGTAGCTAGGATCGAGAGATATCCTGTTTGGTCTATGGAATTATACACGACTACTTCATCTTGTATTAGTTTACAGATTGAGTTAGAACAAACAATATCATGTTCTTCTTCCCATGCTCGAGTTTATGTCCAGCCTCTTCCAAGAAATTATTTGTCTCTATAATCTAGTTTTTCATGCGATTACATTTTCATACATATTATCTAGACATATAGAGAGAACTTAGTGTTTACAGGAGCTAATTTAGCAATAAAAAAAAATACAAATCAGGAAAACTAGAAATCAAGAATAAGTTTAGGAAAGATTATTATATATTTATTTTTTTAGAATTTGCATCTATAATAGGACTAGACATACACGATATATTTGCATCAACTTAAGGGGAAGTGTTGAGAAGAGCTACTTTAGAAATCAGAAAAATATAGATAAAAAACTAGAAATTAGGAATAAGTTTAGGATAGACTATTGTATATTTCCCTTTTTTGAATTTACATCCTTAATAGATCTGTTATTTTACATATATAAATGAAAGCTATGTAAAATAAAACATATAGGATACAAATTATATAGAAATCATAATGAAAACCTAGATGTACTGGTCTTGTCACAGATTCAAGGGTAAGATATTATTTGTGGCTAGAGAATATATAAGTACCCTTAGTGTATCTTATATGAGGTAAGTTGTATTATGCAATTTGACGTGATTTAAAGGTTTTGATGAGTAATATTTATTTATATGAATAAATCTAGATCTCAAATTTTATTACTGGGCTTATGCACGCAAAATAAATATTTAGGGAGGGAAATCCATGTATATGCTTTAATAGAGTTCATCTATCTTGTAAAACAGTATGAGTTTTCCTTAACTTATGCGTTGTTGTGAAGAAATATTTCAATTAAAAAATAGTTGAAAACTCAAAATAATTCTATAAATTTTTTTTTTTGTTAATTCTATATATTTAAATATCAACCTAGTTAGAGGTGCAATATTTAAATCAATATTTATACCATTAATTCTCATTAATTAAAATTATGAATTTTTTGAAATACTAGTCAAATTTTCATGGATTCTAGTCAACTAGTTATTAAATCTTGAATCGCATGCAAACATGTATTTGTTGGGGTTTTGGTATGAAAAAATATTAAACTATATGTTTTTTTGTATTTTTAGGAGTCTTGGTCGTATGCAATTAAAAAAACATTTCTTATCTTAATTAAAAGCTTTTATCTTTCTATTTTCTTATGAAACAAAACAAAACAAATAAATATAATAAAATGCAACACATATACACTCATATTCTCTTTTTAATATATTTTTTGTTACACAACTAAAATTAAACATGTTTACATAACAACAAAAATAAATAATAAAATCTAACAAAAATTTAAATACACATATTAATATCTAAAATTACAAATGATTCTTCTAAATGTAAAAAATAAACTAAATTTTCAAAATAGACTCGGGAACGACCAAGAAGATTGGTGGCACGTGATTCTAATAAACCACCGCTACTACCGGTGTGTTGACTGTCAAGTCATCGTCGTTAAAGGCAAGGAAAATGGTGGATTAGGAATGCGTTTTGTTCTCTTCCTTCTTTCGCCGGCGGTGGCTCTCACCGTGATCTGCAATCAAAAACAAAATCATACAATCAATTTGTTCTTTTTTTAATCTGCTTTTTTCCGCTTTATTTTATTTTATTTTTCTTCGGGTGGTTGTTGTTGTTTCCTTTTTTTGTTTTTGCTATTTTTTATTTTAAAAAAAAAAACTTAAAAAAGTAAAGCAAAAAATTGGATAGTAACATCTTCCGGGATTGTTAGTGAAATATGTAAGAAAAATACAAAAGCCACCCACTCCACCTCTCAACACTTGAAATAAAAGTCTATTGTTAAATATAAATTCAGCTCATGATTTATGCTTAGTTCCTCTCCGATGTCCCATCAATCGTCGCTTAATTAAAAAACAATGAGACTCCATGTTAGCTTTACATCGATCGTTTCTTTCTGTCTCCCGCAAGTTGTCTGTGCTGCCTATTCCGATTAACCTTCACTTCACACTCGGGTCTTGACATGAGATTTTGCATGGTTACAAATAGATAATAATATAAATTATATTCTCGAATGTTATCTAATAGTTTAAGATTTTAGATAAGATGATTTCTTAATATATTATTAGAATTTTGTTGACCCCACGATCACGAGTTCAAATCTTACCACATCATTTTATTTTATAAAAATTAAGCATAATGTAGTATGAATATATGCAAGTTTCAAACCCAAAAAACTTTTACTTTAAAAATATTAAAAAATAATATAAATCATATTCTAAAATCTCATTATCTTTAACTGCATGTGTGTAGTAATTATGAGTATGGTGTAGAAGAATGGTTGTTCGTAGCAACTTTCTTCAAATAATGCATGTCCTGCCTGCAGAAGTACGCGTGGACCAAACTGGGGAAACTGCTAACATGGTTTTCCGGCCATTCATGCAGCTGGATCGATCAATGGCTGGTTTTGGTGGTATATATCATCCTGCATAAATTAATCGACGTCAATTAGGTATTCGAGTGCTCCACTATCAGCCAATCAATCTCCAATTTGTTGAGCATAAAATGAAACCAATGGTCCGGGTCCCCAACTTTTGTCCATTCATGGCCCGAGACTTCACTCAAGTTTTAAGAATCTGGACCTTCTAAGGGCAAGTTAGATAAAAGAGCTTCTTGCAGTGGCAAAGTCTTGAGCACTCACACACCGAACTTGAGTTTCTGCTCTTTTTTTAAAAAAGAAAAAAAGCATATCGAAACTAAAAAACTGTATTAGATTGATTTTTTAAATGTTGTTTTTATAAATAAAAAAATTCATACACACACACACTTAAACTATCTAAAATGCATTATCAAATCGACTAACTTACATTAGTGTTAAATTATACTTGATTAAGAATTTAGCATTAGACCTAATGAAATCTCTTGCTTTCTATAGGATTTTTCACTAATTTGAAAAATAATCCTAGTTATTTTAGGTCTTTTTATTTGTTATTCTTCAATAAATTTAGTTTCTATAAAAGAAATCTTGACTTCTAATTAAATTAGTTGGTTAAATATAAGCATGAAATGTTTATTTCATGATATTTTATTTGGTTTGTTTTTCTGGTTGTTACTTTTTGTTAGAGAACAATATAAATTATATTTTGGGGTCTCACCTACCAGTTTAATTTTTTAGATGAAATGGTTCCTTGACATGGTATCAGAGCCTTGTTGACCTAACGGTCACGAGTTCGAATCTCACCACCCCTATTTTATTTGATAAAAAATCAAGCACAAGGTAGTGTGTGTATGTGTAATTTTCAAGCCCAAAAAGCTTGCACTTGAGGAGGGGATATTAGAGAACAATATAAATTATATTCTAGAACCTCATCTACCAGCTTAAACTCCTAAATAAAATGATTTATTAACAACTTTATCTACATATTCGAAATGCTTTGAAGTCACTGTGTAATTTTTCATAGTGGTCTTAAAACTATCTCGGTAAGTCACTTCTAATAGTAGAGTGATGATATCTAAAGTATAGTGATGATGATTCTCAAATGAATTATAAATTATTTTTTAAACACAAGTTCACTTAAACATTTATTTTTCATGTAAAAAAAAAAAACCCGACGTTGCCCTGCTATCTATTTATTTGTGATGTCTGTCCCGTACAGAAAAAAATCTTCAATAATTACAAAACCATGCAAATTGATGTATGCACGCATGTAGATCGCGGCCATCGATCCTGAATTTGAATAAACTAGGTGGGATTCACTTTGTGGAAAGGCTATGCCTATGAGTATGGCTGGTTGCTTAGGGTTCATATGATGTGAAGTAAAGGCAAAGGAGATTACTTTTCACAAACCTGGGTTGAAAGATCACTGGTTATATAATTTTAATCATCCTTTTTTTCTTATTTTAATCACCATCTTTTATGTTACACTATCTTTCGTGGGTTTCTTTTCTTCTTTTTTTTCTCTTAATTTCAAAAAAGGCTCGTGTTATAAAATTAGGGCATTCTACATGGATGGTGATTATATAAAATACATTTCTCTGCCCACTCCTGAATCCTCCACTCAACTGCGGGAGCTAATAACAATGGCACACAAGAATGCCTGCGGCAGACTTTGTCTTCACCTAGGAAGCAGACACAGAGTTGGTGTACATATACTATATATTATTAATATGTATAATTATGGATGTACTCAAAGTGATACACTTATCATATATAATTGTTTACTTGTATTATTAAAATTACTTTTTTAAAATGCTTTTCATTTAAAATTGTATTAAAATAAAAAAAAATTAAAAGTCATTTTGATATTAGTATATTAAAATGATTTAAAAATATTAAACAAAATTAATTCAAAATAAAATAAAATTCAAAGTTTTTTAAGATAATTTTTGAAGCCTAGAAACATAAAATTTATGTTATGTTTATATGATTTGACAGGGGAGAGAAACAAAAGAGAATAATTAATGTTTTTAGAACTTGATTGGACAGGCTTCTTAATTATTAAAAGGAGTCACTTTTAAAATCTCTTTCGATAAATTAAGTCTCAAAAATTGTTCGACATTTATTTTTAAAACATGAGACCTTGCTATTTTGACCAATCAAGAAGCATAGTAACACAACTTTAACTGATAAGCATCATTATTAAGAGAAAAAAAAATACTTGAGTTCTGGTAATTATCAGTCCATTCAATTTTCTATAAACTGTAATTTTCTGTAATAACAAGTGAAATCATCAATCCTTGACCAATTCAATCCTTGCCTTGTTCCCACTTTAAAATCCTGAATCCATGAATGATTGTGCAGCAAGCTGGCCTGGACAGCAAAGATTATACATCTAAAAATAATAAGAACACAGAGGGATTGGGTTGATCACATATGAATGAAAACTTTGCAATAATCCACACGTGAGTTACGTTTGCCATGATTATGCTGGTAAGAATTTAAGAGGTTGATGATGAGATGAAGGGAAAAGGTAGGAGATGATTAATCATGGAAATTTACTTTGCTAGCTAGCTGGTCAAATTCATGATTTTGATGCACTCTGTGGGTCACCATACATGTATTTATATATCAACTTTATCCTAAAAGTAGAGAAGAAATACTATACCAATTAAGTTAAGGAGAAGAAGACCCACTAATTTTTAATATAATGCATGAAAAAGATCTAAAAATATTAATTTTTATATTAATAAATAAAAAAATATTTTTAAAAATAACCTCTCATCGAGTAAATCCAAAAACAAAACTCCAAAAGAAATACACAGTAACTCATCACTCCAATTATTCCAAGCCCCACAGACACCCTTTCTTTCTTCACGTCCCAGAACTCAATCCAAATAAATCCCTCCCTTCCCCTCTCGTTCCCCAAAGCAGCAAGGACTGCTAGCTACTGACCAAATCATTGAAAACATGCCAGCCTCTCAAGCACTACTTGTCTTGGTGGTGTTAATGTTATTACAGCTTGCAATAAGCACCACCTCCACCGGAACCTCCACTCCACTTCCACCGCAACCACTCATCATGACAACGTCACCAAAGCCAAAACCAAAACCAAAAACCACTTTATACCCTGATTTTCAAGTCTTGAACGTGAAACAAGCATTGACAGAAACAAAAACTAGGCCTATGGAACCGTCCCAATATCAAGAACTATTCAAGATTAATCCAAATGATAGCGAAAGTGGGGGGAAGAAGACACTGAAACTTGTCCACAGGGACAAGGTATCTTTCAGCAGCAAGTTACATCATAATCATAGCCACGTTTTTCATGCACGCATGCAAAGAGACGTGAAGAGGGTGGCTGGCCTTGTACACCGCCTTTCAAGTGGCAGCACCGCCAAGTATGAGGTGGAGGATTTTGGGTCAGACGTGGTGTCAGGCATGAACCAAGGTAGCGGAGAGTATTTTGTAAGGATAGGAATTGGTAGTCCGCCGAGAAGTCAATACATGGTTATTGATTCGGGCAGTGATATTGTTTGGGTTCAATGTAAACCTTGCACCCAATGTTATCATCAAACCGACCCACTCTTTGACCCGGAAGACTCAGCATCATTTATGGGGGTATCCTGTAGCTCTGCAGTTTGTGACCGGGTGGAGAATGCGGGTTGTAACTCGGGTCGGTGTCGCTACCAGGTATCATATGGTGATGGATCGTATACAAAAGGGACCCTTGCCCTCGAAACACTCACATTTGGACGAACCGTGGTTCGAAATGTGGCTATCGGATGCGGGCATAGTAATCGGGGCATGTTTGTTGGTGCTGCCGGGTTATTGGGTCTTGGAGGTGGATCCATGTCATTAATGGGTCAATTGAGTGGTCAAACCGGGAATGCATTTAGTTATTGTTTAGTGAGTAGGGGGACAAACACCAATGGATTCCTGGAATTCGGGTCGGATGCAATGCCCGTAGGTGCTGCATGGATCCCTTTGGTTCGAAACCCGATGGGCACCGAGTTTCTACTACATCAGACTTTCCGGTCTCGGAATCGGAGGCACGAAGGTGCCGATATCGGAAGATGCATTCCAATTAAATGAACTGGGAAACGGAGGTGTTGTTATGGACACCGGGACGGCTGTGACGCGGTTCCCCACGGTGGCTTACGAAGCGTTTCGCAATGCTTTCATTGAGCAAACCCAGAACCTCCCCCGGGCTTCTGCAGTATCCATATTTGATACTTGCTTTAACCTATTCGGGTTTCTCTCAGTTCGGGTACCGACTGTTTCATTTTACTTCTCAGGTGGGCCAATCCTAACCCTTCCAGCAAATAACTTTCTAATTCCAGTGGATGATGCAGGCACCTTCTGTTTTGCATTTGCTCCTTCCCCGTCAGGGCTTTCCATCCTCGGAAACATTCAGCAAGAAGGGATTCAAATTTCTGTTGACGAAGCTAATGAATTTTGTAGGTTTCGGCCCCAATATTTGCTGAGTAGGAATTTTGCTAGCTTTTATTAATTAGTTACAAATATATTTATATTGTATTGCAAGTATTATAGCATACAAATAGTTAAGAATGGATATGTGCTCATGTCCTGTGATGCTTGTCCTGGTATTATTATAGTATAATATGACTCTAAAGCTGTGCTTTTTCTCCTTTGCGTGTAAGAATCAATGTAAATAAAGATTATCCAAAAGAGGTAATTATGATTAAAACAGAAGATCAGAGTTTAATGGTCAAACATTCCCAGCTGGAAATCAACTTCCCCCTGGTCAAAAGCATGATCACCAGAAAAAGATAATTTAAATGGGTATGATCAGGCCACCCATGGCAGGATCCAAGAGTGTCCTTTCACACCCATGTTACTATACCAGACGCAATTCAGTCTCCAGCAGTCTGTTATTGTTAATTTCATTTTCGCTTTCGGCTGAAATAATCGAAACATTTTCGTTTTATTCAAGTTAAAAAACAAGATAAAACAGCGTCGCTTAAAATTTCAGCCCTAGCACTGATTTTTGGTCATTGACTAGCACCTTTATTTCCCATCTTCTCATAGTACAGAGAGATTCCTCTCCCTTTCTCAGTCACAGGTCTACAGAGCTGTTAAAAATCATGACGGAAGGGAGCCACCACCATGGTGGCCATGTGATTGCATCACTGGGGAAGCTTTGGTCTGCCTGGTGTTACCTAAGTTGGAGTGCATTCAAGCAATGACTTTTACAAAGCTGTTAACTTTTTCCTTCTTTTGATATGTTTGATAGCATAACAGTTGCTTTAGTCCCTTTTTCATGTTAGATTAAGGATCAGAACAGATCGATCTGACTACATCTCGTTCCTGTTTCTGATCTAACTAACAGATGGCAGATGACATTTTATGAGTGCTACATACTGTTGCTTTGCCTAGAAACCCTCCTAGGGCTTTGCAAGAGGCCCACAAAAGTCAGAGATGTTGTGGTGAAATTGGTGAAAGTGAAAAGGAGAATCAATCCAAGATTTACACAGAAATTTGGATCATGTAGGATATACTTCAGATTTTCTTTCTGGACTTTTGGTAAGAATTTCGCTTTGACTGAGTGTGGATCAGCTTGTCGGTACATGTCTCAGCTAAAATTCTGCCTTTTCCTTCAATCTATCTGTTCATTCTTCAGAAGATTTTGCAGAGAACAATCCCTCAAAATTAACCTGATGGTTTGCAGTCCAACTCGCAACCATTTTTATGAACTGTGGACACAAAATTAAGATCTGGGTGCCAAATCCCACCACCGCTACTGGATTCTGGAACTCACAAATGATCCAATGATGACTGTGGGAACAAGCAAATACCAATGTCAACATGCTTCAACCAACCTGATTTTCCATTTAAATTATTGCACCAGACAGCTTCACTGGTCAAGGAATCAAGAAACAAGAAGGCAGCAAGGGTAAGAAAGGATCCAAGAAAAAACAGCTCATCCCTCTACAAATCCCATTTTTTACCACTATTATAATCAATCATTATTTATTTCGATTACATTTCAATTTTTTTAATAAATTAACTAAAAAAGGAAGCATTCAGCTAATTACTATTTTGCATGTGATGGGTTTTTTTAAAAAAAACAAGAGTTGAAAGGGACTATATAGCAAAAGAAATTACATAAAGCAGAAAAAGCAAGTGCACAAAGGTTAAATAGAGTAAGATAGATAAAATTTGTTTTGCTTGGGGATATTACATTTTCGATAAAAGCTGAAACTTGCATCATAACCAACCATTTCAAAGTTGAGGGTGTTCGAGCTTTGCTACAATTCCATCCAACTGGCTTGCTTTTCTGTCAAATCCCATGGGACCAATATTTCATCCAAAGTAGACAGAAAATATTCTTAGTCATCTAATCATCTTATAAAGACAACCTTTTTCTAGTCCTCCATCTCCCTTAAACTAAACTAAAATATCTAACAATGTTTGAAGTAGAAAACGTATGTACCTTGGCTCTTTTTTTTATTGGAAATAGTTGGCCATGATCATGTTCAAGGTCAAGTCACTCTTCATCCACTTTTTCCAAACTTCAACCGACCATAAATTGTAATTGTCACAACGATGTTTTTTTTCTTGTTTCGTAATTTCTGGAGGGGAGATAGCGCGCGGAAAAGGAGGTTTTATAATAGTAAAATTATGATTATAACTCTTAGGAGTTGTCACCTAGTATTAAGTCATTAGAAAATCTCTAATGGTTTGTGAGAGTTTAAGAAAGAGTCGCGTTTCACGCTCTATCATTTCCGAAGAGGAGACAAAGCATGGAAAATGAGGTTTTATAATAGTAAATTACAATTATAATTCTTAATACTCACTGTCTAATATTAAGGTCACTAGAAAATGTAATGGTCTGCTTGAGTCTGGGAAATGGACTTGTTGTGCAAGGGGAAGACGCATCATCCCCAATGCACCCTACCTAAGGTAAGTTACATTGTTATTTGATTGTTTTTCAAAGTTAGATTTTTTTATTCATTGGTCTTTTTTAAGCCTCGAAAGTAGATTTTTCTTCGTGAGAGAGTCTCTTTCTCATTAGGGTTAATACTTATCTATTCTAGGATTCGAATTTTAACACTGCATTTATTGTTCTTTAATATCGATGATGTACTTTACAATGTAATTTTACACCTCAATAATTAAAGTTTACAACTAAAAAATAAACAAAAAGATTGCTAAAAGATTATTGATATTTTAGCTGAAATCTAACAGATAATCATAAATTAGCTATGATATCCCATTTTCGTTTTAAAAATATGAGAAAAAATGCAATTTTTTTTACAGAAAAATATGCTTAGAAAATTTTAGAATTCAACCGTATCCATGAAAACAACATATTTTTTTTCTAAGAATGCACTTTTTATATTTTTATTTTTATTAAAAAAATATTCAAATAGTAAATGTCAAACACTTTCACAAGTTGCCCAAGTAGCTCTAACACATCCCACACACTAGTGAATTTAGGGACTGTTTAAAAGTGTGGTTGGACTTGTTTTTCAAAATATTTTTTTCATCAGAAAAGTATATGAATGATGTTTTTATTTTTTTTAAAATTATTTTTGATATCACTACATTAAAATAATCTAAAAACACCAAAAAATCTTAATTTAAAGTAAAGTATATTTAAATTATTTTAATTTTTTTCAAAAATATTTTTGAAACGTAGTGTCAAACAAGCACCAAAAGCATGCTCTAAATAGTTTATTAAATAATATTTTATATTTATCAAAATACTAAATCGTCTTTCATGAACTTGATTAATCTACAATGCAAAGCGTTTGCCTTCCTAATAAAACAATAATTTCCTTTTGTTTTTTATTAACCATAGAAAGAACCCGTTTTTTTCACCTTACTCTTTAACTATAATAATGATGAAGTATTGAAGTCCTTAACTATAGTCTTATTGCGTAATATCTTTGCCTCGATTATTATATTACTTTAAAAGATTTATTAGTGGCATGCTCAACTAGTTTTAATTAGTAAACTATCTCTAATTGAGAATTCTTTTTGATACAATGGTGAAAAAATACAAACGTCAAAGCCATGAAATCAACATGAAAAAAGAAGAACAAGATTCCAACATGGTCGTGAAAAATAGCATTTGATAGCATGAAAAAACTTTACACACCATTTAATCATAAGGGTCTTTTACTCGTTAACTCGTGCATTGTAGTACTAATCAAGGGTTGTCAATATTATTCTATTCTGTGTCATTAAAAAAATCGAGATAAAATGATGTTGTTTTTATCTCGGTTTTAAATTTTAGCCCGTTCCGGAAATACTGGCCAAATTCCGGCCTTAAAATCCTCCTTATTTTGATTAACTTGTGATTGTGTTTCTAATTTTAAGATTATATTTGTTTAACTTTGTGTTTATATTGTATAATTTAAAGTTAAATTATCTTGAATTTTAATTATGCTTGTTAAATTAATATTTTAATTTTTTTCATATATATATATATATATATATAATTAATTATATATGAACAGTACAACTCCGAAATGAAATGCTAAAATACTCTAAAATCAAAATATTCTATACCAATAAAAAAAACCGGAACGGCAACCAGAACACTATAAATAGAACAATTTGTTGTTAAAACTACAATCCTAAAATAGGGTGCGAAACGCTGCGTTTCAATTAAAAAAAAATAAAGCGCCAAAAATTGACAACCATCTCTGTACCTTCATCAGATATAGCTCTAGCATGATTATGAATGCAGAATTTTGTGGAGGTCTGTGGACGGTTAATAAATCTCAAGAGGCCCATGAAGATAATGGGCCTCATATGAGGTCCTTAGGGGTTCGGCCTTTCATTAGTCAATGGGCCTGATTATACTATAGCTGGCATGTATGCTAATGTGTACTACTCATGATTCGGACTTTAGTATTATCCATAGTTATATTCGGATCCAAAATAAGTAATGATTTTAAATATGTATAAATTCCACCCGTCGAGTTTTCTTTATCCTCGTATTGTTACATGTTTCTTTCTTGACAGAGATCTGAAACGAACCGGACCCAGAGAGCTGCTAAGTACACAACTCTTGGTTTTATCATCAACATAAAACTTGTACTTGAAGATAGAGCATAACTAATAAAAATATCATTTTGCATATTATATATTAACTTAAATAACAAAATTTAGCCAGATATACTTCATGTTGCAATCGAATTCACGAAACATCCCTAACAACTAATGTTAGGGTGTGAGCATATCTTCAAACAATTCAGGTTGGATCAAACTATATTTAAAATTAAAATAAAATAAATAAAACCTATTTGAATGAAGAATCAAGTTAATTGGTTTCAATTTATATCGATAAAAAATAAAGTAAAATTTGAATTAATGGATTTTCACTAGGCTATTTTTTACGGACTATAATTTAATAAATCTTTAGTTCATAATTAAAACCTATTTGTGATATGCATGTATACATATGGATCGAGTTTCGGGTCAAACAGGATAATATTTATCACTAAAAACCAAATGTTTTTTGGGTTTTATCTAAATTTGATCTAAAATATTTGGATTGGCTTATAGATGGATATCCATCAAAGATGTGACTCTCATCCCTAATGATATCAAATGGATTCGTATATGACGAAATGATCTCCCATTGGCATGGTGAACGATTTTTCATGGGTGTTCTTCTATGTTTGTTTTTGGAACATGGATGTTCAGATCAACTTACGTGCATCTCGATTAATTTCACAGGTCTTGAAAGTAACTGATCAGTTAAAGCCTTTAGTGACTCTAATTGATGTGGGATTTCGGAACTGGTGACTTTTTGAGGAGCAACTCAGGGCATGATCAATTGAGTCATACCCGTCAGGGTTTTATCTTCTATGTTGTTAAACACTAAGCATGCATGTCTTCTCTAAAATGAGTTACCCAAGTAGCACTCCCTTCAAAGTTGGGATTCATAAACTCAGACACCCCATTAGGGATGATGATGCATTAATCTACTTACGGGAGTTAGCCACGTAATCCTCGTCACCCAGATTCCGGCAAAACCTTGATGAAGACACCATCGTTTTTAAGCATCAAAACACAACCCCCATAAGCAATGAACATCTCATGATTCCTCAACTTATTCTTCAATTTAGAAGCAGGAGTAGAGTAGGCCACCTCATCCTTGGGATATCTTGTCTAGCACTCTTGTTACAGCTAGCCCGGTGAAGACTCATATTTAAAAGAGATTTTTTTGTGCTATGAAAATCGAAGGAATGTAATTGCATTTTAGTCCCTCAACTTTACTGGATTTCTAAATGGATTGAAATGCAATTTATTTCAAAACGAAAGGTGGAAAGTTACTGCTAAGTTAACTTGTTGAAGATGGAAACGAAAGTTTCTTACAGGAATAACTAATTGTGGGCATGAGTTATAAAATAGAGAAAAAAGTAAGAGTAGCTCCGCTGTCGTTTTCTATTTAGAGCCAAAGTAAGTGTCTTAATGACTTGAGGTACAATGAAACAATGGTGTAAGTTAATTTGTTACCAAATGTGAATAAACAAATTGAAAGAGACAACCCTAGAAGACCTACCTGCTGTACTTTGGTGTCACTATCTAACGTAGTATTTTAGCAGGGATTAATTAGGGTTAGTTTGAGCAAGAAAGCATGTAGAGACTAAGAGATTTTGACATCAAACCAATTTCCCTAGTGTTAGTTTTTTGTTTTATCATTATCTTGTGCTGGATCCCACTTCATAAAGTAAGGATTTTTCATGAAGCTTGAATTTTTCTAATCATGGCATATACGGTGCTCGTGGTGTGGGACACCTGAAAATTCTAAGCAACACCCGGATGAAACATCACCGGATTCCGACGGGTTCGTCGGGATGGTCGTTAATTCATCCAGATATAAATCACTAACATCCTGTTGATTAAGCTTTTCTCTACAAATTTTCCATATTCTTTAAATTTTGTTGGTGATTAGCAATGTTTAATTTCAAGTATCTATGCAAGCAATTTTATTTCCAATATGATGGTCAATGCTTGACACCTTCTCATGAAGAACATTATATATATATATATATGCGCTAAGACCTATTTTAGAATTAGCTTTGAAAATCTAGCCACTTTATCTCCTGGGTTCTATGCAAAATTGTCTTTGGGTTGAAACAACCAAATTTATGAACTTAAAAGTCCAAAATGGTGACTGGCTAAGACCATCTCCGATGAAACTTGCGAATCTTTTGCTTTGAAAAGCAATGATGAATTTTAGGTCTCGATTCAAACGTGAATTTTAATTTAACAATAAAATTGATTTTGGGAAAGTGATTTGACATTGAATGTTTTTTTTTTCCTTTTCTTCTAGTATGGACAACTTATCTAAATCTCAATTAGAGAGGGATTTAGTCCATTGGGTGTAACCTAGCTAAAACCTAGAAGATCGCCTCCAAATTCTAAATGAACTCGACATAGCTTGACGGGGCCATGAGGAGGTATGACCTTTGGTTGGCATCACTTGGAGAAAATTATATTTGTTTGAATAAATCCAAATTCCAAGTGAGTAGAATATATATATTTTTTGAGGCCAGAATTCCATGTAACAAAATTGCATCCTGCAGGATCGATAGAAGAGAATTTCGGGGGGTTTTGACACTGCGTTTCAAAAGTATTTTTGAAAAAAATCAAAGATTTTTTTTATTTTTGTTTTTTTACTTTATATTAAATTTTTTAATGTTTTTAAATTATTTTTATGTAATATCATTTTGATATATTTCTAAACGCAAAATACTTTTCAAAGTAACCGCGACCATAATACCAAATATATATTAAGTAATCTTAGGAAAGAGATTGGCTTGCATGGAAGCTTGAGAAAGGGACCACAAATTGTAATGATAGGATTTTGTTGGAGGGTAATCAGTAATGGGTTATCAATATTTAGGTCAAAATTAATGTTTTTTTTTTTCCTGAGGTGGATCGTAGTGCTTGTGAAAGTCACAAACAGTGTGGTTGGGAAAAGATGGGTTAGCTTGAAATGTTGAAGGGAAGTAAGAGCAATTGGAAAGGTGTGTTGCTTAATAGGGCATTTTTTAGTGTGGTAGGCTAAGGTGCCTTATGATTTTCACGACAAGAAAACAAATTAATAGGCAGATGGGATTTGTTTGTTGCTTTAATGCCTTGTTTCGTCAAGAGAAGGCAGAGTTGAGAATTTAATTTTGCACAACTCTCTAATTTTCCTGGTTTAAGAGGTGTTGGGCCCCATTAATTAAGGAGAATGTTTGTTGCAATCCCACTGGCTTAAGGTCCCAATTTATCATTAGGAGATTAAAGTTTTCTTTTATTTATTTGAAATAGTAATTAGTGATCTTTGAATTAGTCAAGTTAAAATTCTTAGAGAATAATATAAATCATATTCTGCGGCCTCACCTAAAAACTTGGTATCAGAGTTTTGTTGATTCGGCGGTCACAAGTTCGAATCTCACCATCCTCATTCTATTTGATAAAAATCAAAAAATCAAGCACAAGATAACGTGAGCATATGCAAATTTCAAGTCCAAAGGGCTTTCACTAATATAAATCATATTCTGGAGCCTCACCTAAGAACTTAAGTTTTTAGATGAGATAGTTTCTTGACAAAAATAGCCTAGCTAGCTAGGTGATGCAGGAAACAACTAATAGCTTAGAAAATACAAGAATTTCAAGGAGAAAAACAAATTGGAAACGTTAATTATAAATCCATAAGTTTATTCTTTGAAATTTAAATAGATAGAGACTTACAAGGTCTATAAATTGACCAAGACAACCTACATTTACCGGAAACAACCTAAAGTCTGAAAACATTAAAGGAAATTAAATAGAATCCAAATTAAAAACATTAAATCCAGAAAATCCTATAGAAATAACAAAATTGACCCAAACAACAATTTATGGATGTAACTCTAGAGGATCCAACGATTAGATATTTTAAAATCTAATTACAAATTACAAACCATTTTCAAGAAAATTTAATTGATGGAACAATTTTTTTATCAAACCTAGACAGTTTGATTGTGGCTAACCAGTTAACCAGCAAGAGAAAACACATATTCGATTGATGAAAGCTAGCATTTTAAAAAATAAAAATGAAATCAATAATGATGTACAAGGGGAGTGTATTTGGAACACTAAAAAAAGTTGTCTTTTATGTAACAGCTTGAGCTTGATATATCATCGAGACATGGGGTTTCCATGGTTTCTTGTATGGTGTCATGATACGATGACTTGTGCAGGAAGCAAAACTTATTAAAGTGAATAAATTAATAATTGGAATGGATTTTGTTTTCATAAACATAGATCAATTACCTTTTCTACTATTTCCTAATTTGAGTATAAATGCATGCATACTCCCATTTGAAATTTCAACTTATTTATAATTGATTATTATATATGATATGATTACTTGCTAGACTATACAATTCTATATTTCTTGTCAATTGTTTAGAGCTAGGTGTATACAAGTTACCAATCAATATCGTGCTTGCTTAATTAAACTTGTTAATTAGATTTAGTTTCATGCTCTTTCAATTCCCAACTCTAGGTGGCACCAAAAGAAATTATAAAATACCATTTCTTTTTTTTGAAATATTTAGTTTTATAATATCCCAAGACCGTGTTAATTTAGCATTAATAAGTACTGTAATTAGTATTACAAAGTATGCTTCCCTTGCTTTAATACTCTAGCTAGGTATCCATGATCGAAAATAAATCCCTTTTCAACCAGGTTTATGAAAATTAAATCATATTTTATGAGTTCATATAGAAAGTATTAAATTAAATCGTATTTTATGGGTTCAGATAAAAAAATATATCGGGATTCAAATTTGCTAATCAAGATTGATGGAGTTGAAAGAGAGAAATGGTTCTACAGATGAAGATCCATCACCTCTTACTCATTCAAATAACAACTCCGATAGGTTAAAAACTGTTTAAAAATGCATGCATATTTGTGTACGCTTGGGGGCTTGGAAAGGCTGCTTGTTCAATTAAAAGGGATAAGATGCAGAATATATCAAATTATCAAGCAGGTCCACTTGATATATGTGAGAATCAGGCATAAATTAGTAATTATCCACCAATTAAGGCTATATAATATGTGAAGACTTACTTCCCTTGATTACCTGGGGGCAAAAAAAAAAACAATTAAGTCTCAGTCAGATGACCTTTCTATAATTGTGAGAAATTAAAATAGAAATAGAATAGTTGGGGATCAGGATGCGTGTGTAAATCGATGTTAGTAAAATCTAAGTTATTCTCTGTTTGAAAATATGGTTACGTTTGCTTTTAAACATGTTTTTTATTCATAAACATATTAAAATTATATTTTTTTTAAAAAACATGTCTGACATCAGCACATCAAAATAATCTAAAAACACAAAAAAAAAAATCATATTCTCTCAAAAACGTTTTTGAAACGCAGTGTCAAACACCACGGAGCAGCTTTCAGGAAACGTATATGAAATCTTGTAAAGGTGCATAGGAGCAAAAACCAAGCAAACAAAAAAGTTTAACTTGTAATTTCAAGATTAGGTTCAAAAGGGTTTTCACGAATCACCCAAATTCCACCATCGAGGGCAAGATCGATTGACCAATAATTCAATAATATATTCAGACCAGATTAGAAAAAGTAAGAGAAGACTGCTACCTGGGCAGCTCTAGCAAGATGATGAGTGCTGCTTAATAAATTGTGGAGAAGAATATGTAGGTGATGTGATGTGGACAAATCAATGGCATTATGGTGACTGGAATGATAATAAAATGAAGAAGAGAGAGGGGGGAGAATTTAGTTAGATCGATTTCATGGGGTTTAAAAATCCCAGTCAGTTAAGAAATCACTTTAATTATCCATCTTTTTTGCTTGCACCAACCACATTTTATTAAACATGGACTTGTTTTCTCCTTTTGACCTTTCATCTACATGGATGTGAGCAAAATGTAGGACATGCTACCTTGCACTCTTCTCCTCCATTATTATTATTATTATTATTATTATTATTATTATTATTATTATTATTATTATTATTATTATTATTATTAAACTTTTGAATATCCTCCACGAGAGCAAGTATTTGTTCTCAAAAGCCAGATCTCGAGAAAAAAACTTGCAAAGTCAAGTGCCTCGATGATGATCGAGCGTTTATATTTGAGTTGAAAAAAATAGATGTTAATCTCTTTTTTCGTTTTTTTGGGATTCATCCATTAATATTATAATTTTTGTTCATAATGGATGTAATAAAAAAAATTAATGTTGGAAAATGAAATTCAATTTTAAGACTTTATTTTGAGGGACATGTACGGTGATTAAGCTACAAGTTTCTTGGCATATGAGTTTCAATGAATATGAATTCAACATAGAAAGTTTCACAAATAAATGTTTTAAAAGGTATGGAGAAAAATTCAAATAGTACTTTCTATATATACAGTCCACTATAAATAACTCTTTTTTGAATGCGAGGAAACCTGTTCCTCATAAAACATACTCTTAAGATCCAAGTGAGCAAGTAAAATCCAGATTCTTACAAAGGATGCACGCTCTAACTCGAACTCGAGACTTGTTGTGCAGATCTCAAACTCTCTATCATTACGACACGACTACTATAAATAACTTGCAAGGGGAGATGACAATTTGAACCCTAGCTAGGAGAAACATGAAGGTTTAAACAAGATGAAGAGAGGGAGGTATATATATATAGCGAGGTCTGATGGGATCTCCTTTGTATTGAAAAAAAGTAGTAGCACGATCAAATAAATAATGACTGTTTAAGAGATAAAATCATGAGTTTTGTCACAGAATGACTGCATATCACAGATCAAATATATATATATATCCTATACTGGAGAAATTGAGAAAGTACTTGTGTTTTCTTGAGAGAACTAGAACTAATAAATAAAAAAGGACAGACGAAATATTGAGTATCGAATATTTAAAGCTTTCGTCTGTGATATGGTTAAACATAAATAAATTGAAGCTTATGATCATTCTCCTCTGACAATTTCCCAGCTCTACAGAACTTGTAGTTTCGTCAACAATGGCTGGCGTTTCCCTTCTCGTGTGATTGCTGCAGTCATCTTTTCTAGCATGGCAGCAGCCAGATGAAAAATGTAAACTTTTCTACTTGATTTTTCCCACATGTGATTTAAATGGAAAAATCTATTCTGTGTCTGCTGCGTATAGGCTGTTCAATATTTCCTTCTAGTCTTTGATGTAATCAATCTCTTGGTGGAATTAAGTTCGTACGATGCCTCCCCCTGTAGTCATCAGAGGTTAAATGAATCTGAGGTTAAGTAATTAATTATCTTTTTTTTTGCTAATTAACAGCTATGGAGAATTTATGTCGGCTATTTTTTATAGAAATAGCAGTGGATATCAACGTTACATCGGTAATCTCTTATAGATTTAATAATAAATTATAAAAAATCAAGGAAATATTTTACAGCAATTCTATTAAAAAGCTGACATGAATCATTTTTTATCGGCAAATTAATTTTGTCAGTAAATATAAATAAGCTATTACCGACAGTTCACCTCCTTTATCTTCTTCTCCCTTCTGCTAAAAGAATATAAAACTTTATCTTCTTCTTCCTTCTGCTAAAAGAATATAAAATAATATATAGTTTGTATTTTATTAGACTTGAAGAGATGGGCAAGGTATTAATAATCAGTGAAAGGTAATTCAATGGTATTCTTGAGTATAAAAAAGAAAATAAATAATTAGTTATTTTTGCCCTCCCGGAAGCTATACAATAATGAAATATTTTAACAAACTCTTTTTTTTAAAACTTGACTGGAAGTAAAAACTATAAATTGCTGCAATAATTAATGAGCATGGCACACATAAATTCAAAGAATTCCCAAAATTATTTCTTAAAAAAAAATCTAAAACACCAATATGGAAACACTCTATATATATAGATGTTTGAGTTTTAATTAATCTCTTTCTCTATACTTTTGCATGCAATTAACTAATAATGTGTTATTTGAAAGCTGGCTTGTATTTTTGGCTCTTTTGCAAGCTAATTCTACTCAATATGGAGTGATCGTTGCTGCCTCTGTCGAGGTTTTTTTCTTTTTCTTGTTATGAATATCATTGTTTCAAGTAGGGAAAAGAATGGCATATATATATATATATGGGTAGCACTTAAATAAAAGGTGAAAATTAACCTTGTGTTTAATTATTTTGACAGCAAATTGTTCACCAACTCCCATCCCCTGATACAGAAATTAGCATTAATCTCCACTTAAATAACCAATAATAAACTGCATGCAACAAAATAATTCCCAGCTTTGCTACATATAACCAAATCAATGCTTATGCTCATCGAATAGAATAATATTTTCATTAAGGTTGTCCAGAAATGGCACTTGAGTGTGTGTTTGTTTTGTCTCTGAGGGAGTACTGTGAGCTGTCAGGAAGAAGAAGTGAGTTAAAAGGGCAAATAATTCGATTAGGCTAAGTAACATTTAATAGACATTAATATTAAGGTAAAAAAAAAAAAAAAAAACAGTGCTTATACATGTACATATGTTTGTACATGTATTAATTAATACATATCTTATCTTGTGTATATAAGAAAAGTGACCGCTCATCTGTAACCCTAAGCCCAATTCCTCCTGTTCTATATCTCTTTCTGCCTATTCAACTTCTTATATTTCTTGAACTTCTATTCAAGATCTTCCTCGTGAGCCGATTAGCTCCATAAATTTGCAGCTCGTTGCTGTGTTGGGATAGTTAGGTGAGTTTAGTTAAGGTTTCATGTGATGGAAGATTTTAAAGGTGGCTCAAGCAGCGATGGTGGTGGGAAGACTAGTTGTCATCGAGGGCACTGGAGACCAGCTGAAGATGAGAAACTTCGGCAGCTTGTCGATCAGTATGGCCCTCAGAATTGGAATTTCATCGCGGAACATCTTCAAGGAAGATCAGGTAAGATGGAGCTAAAGAAATCACCTCTCCTTTTCTTTCTCTCGTCATTGCTCAAGTTCTAAGAAATGGGATTTTCATATGTGCTTCTTTTTCTTTATCTTGATTTGCAGGGAAAAGTTGCAGATTGAGATGGTACAACCAACTTGATCCAAATATCAACAAGAGGCCTTTTACAGAAGATGAGGAAGAAAGGCTCCTAAAAGCTCATCAGATTCATGGAAACAGATGGGCTTCGATATCTAGGCTGTTTCCCGGTAGAACTGACAACGCTGTCAAGAATCATTACCATGTTGTTATGGCAAGAAGGAAGCGGGAACGCTGCTTGACTGTCCATGGTAAGAGAAATAATTTCCAAGTCCAATATTCTGCTGATCATCATCATCATCGGTCGACCAGAAATGGCAGTACTGCTCCTGGTAGCAATTTTGGGTTCTTTAGGCCTCAGGTGTCACTTGATTATGGTTCTAAATTAGGGTTTCAGGATAATATTATTGGAAGAAAGGGTAATCACATACCCATGTCATCTTCAAATTCATCACCTTCTTGGACTAACATTAGTGCTTCGACCATCACGAATGACTCATTAGTTTTTGATGTCTTTGATGCAAAAAGAAGGGATTTTATTCAATATTCAAGTTCTTCTTCATTATATCCTAATGAGGGACGCCCACCTGCTTTGAATGAATCTCTTCACTCTACTTACCATCCTAGTTCTACCATTTATGGTGGTGACAGCTACAAAAATGTTGCTGGAAAGCAGATCCCTAATTTTAAGAAAGTTGTTCCTAATAATCCTTCTGCATTCACAAGTTCCGGTGATGGTCATGGAAGCAATAAAGAAAAGACGACCATCGAGAGGCAGCTCGTGAGACTCAGTAGTAATCTCCGTGAGCCAGCTGCATTGTGGAAATCGCCAATGGCTTCTCAGCAAGAAGAAAACGACCATGGCGGTCAGTTAAAGAACCAGGATGTTGCCTTTATAGACTTTCTCGGTGTGGGAATCTCTTGATTATCGAAGATATTATCTAAGCTTCAGTTTCATGATCATGATGGGAGCATAATTTTGGGTTTGATAATCTTCCAATTTTCCAATTAAAACAATAATGGTCAGACGTCTGGTTCATATATATATATCTAGCAGGGGCTGATGAGTTCAGAATAAGCAAAAGGAGGAGGCAGCTACATTTTGCTTTCATCCCTCATTTATGGCTTTCAATGTCTCAGCTGTAATTCTCAGTTAGGTACAATCTGCGAATGATATTTCCTATGTAAGGGCTTTGTTTTCTTGCTGTCATCCGTCGTACGTAGATGATCATGTACGCCGTGGTGGTGGTGGTGGTGGTGGTGGTGGTAGCAGTAGAGCAAGTAATTTATGGAAACCTTAATCTTGATTGATTTATACATGTCTGATCAGTTTGAAACCCATTCTGAAGCTCTATTAATTGTGTTCTGATAATTAATTCTCTAGTTTTTGTTCCATAATTTCTTCTGTGCTAGCTATTTTGAAGTATATTAATCATCTTTTTTATGAGTTAGCTGGCATGTTCCTGTCTAGATGAACTGATGAGTTATTCGATGATCAACGAGAGGTATCCTCATCATCATACATATTCCTGTGTGTTTTCTTACAAGGGTTTTCTAAGATAACCTTGTCTTCTTCTGAGCTATAAATTAGATTCTGTTGTCAAATCAGAATTTTAAAATATGGAATTTATTACAAAATAATCCGAAACACTATATTATTAATGATAGTCGAAATTTTATTTTATTATAAGTAAATAGAGAAGATGATATTAACATTTTGGATGAAAATGCAAAAACTTTATAGGATAATGAGGGTGCAGGTAATTAATTGATTAATTTACTCTTTATTTTAGGTTATAATAGATGGTAGTTATGGGAATGAGGATGGGATGAAATCAAGAATATGCCCTTCATCCTAAATCAATTCATTATGAGTTTTATAAGAGAAGAGAATATTAATAAATGGTGAAGAAAATGGGTGTCCAATTAGGGGTGAGTGTGGAATATATACTTGTTGGGAGGACAAGAGGGGAATATTATGAAATATATTTTTTAAAATATTTTTAGTGTCTGGTAGAAATTTTAAAAGATTAATATAAAAATATAAAAAACAAGTTTAATTAAATTTTGCATGAATATTGTTTCAGTACAACCGAACATGATCAAAACTCCTGAATACTTATATGATCGTTAATTTTACAATCTAGAAATGCAGTCGGGATGCATTAAAATTAATCTACAAACCTATAAAAAACAAGTTTAATTAAATTTTGCATGAATATTGTTTCAGTAGAACCGAAATGATAAGAACTCTTGAATACTTACATGATCGTTAATTCTAGAATCTAGAAAACTAATCGAGGTGCATGAAAGCTGATTCGAAAACCTACATTAATAAAAATAGAGTTGTGTAATTATAAGTTACTGTTATTATTATATTTGTGTGGGGAAAGTGACAGACTATGGTAGTTGAATGTTTATTATATTTGTCTTCGAAGCTATCTCTATAGTGACCGTCGACGGGTGTTATATTATATGCTAAATTGATTTATGAACAAACAAACAAACTCCCCATGCGTTTGTGAAGAGATTGACATCCAATTAATTTGTTGAATATTCTTTCACTGTATATATATATATATATATATATATATGCAGCTGGATTATATTATATGCTTCATTTTTTAATTATTAATTTAATGTTTAATTCTACCCTGTGGCTATGCTTTAATTTAATTAGCAGGCTCTGAATCTTTTGAATTCATTTGACGCATCTGGCTGCTCTACAGTAATTTCTTCATGTTGTGTCGGGTCATGGATATTCAAAAACCAGTTAGAATTATTTTTTTTCGTAATTGATGTGTATTCATATTAGTTTATAAATTAAAATTAAATATTTTTACTAATATATCTTTCAAATTAGCTTATAAATTAAAATTTATTTTTTATTGTGTTTTAAATAGGTGATTCATTTGACGATAAAGACACCAACCATGTCGTATTTGGAGAGAGTTACGGTTACTTTTTTAAAATATTTTTTTTATTTTTATAAAATTGTTTTTAATATCAATTTATAAAAATTAATTTTTTTATTTTTGATTAAAAACAGGTAGAATTACTTAGCCCTAATTAAAAAAAAACTAGAAATTGAAATGAATATTTTCTTTAATAATAATGATAATAATAATAATAATAATAAATAAAAAAAGTTGAGAGAACTAAAAAAGAAAAAGACCCCCAAATTTGAATACAATAAAACAGCGCCGTTTTAAATTGCCGCTTAGGTAAAGGCAAAAACCCACCCCATGGGCAGCTTCATCATCAAAGACAATAATCTATCAAGGTAACCCATTATCACTCTCTGCTTCCCTCCCTCTCTCCTCCCCCGCCATCCTTCTAGACTTCCAACTCCCTCCCACGACGCCGTCTCTCTCTCTCTCCTCTACTTCCTCCCTCAAGGTACCTCTCTTTCTTACTCTGTCTCTCTCTTAATTCATTACTGCAAGTAAATTTGTTTAATTTTCAAGTTATTTTGCTGCAATTGCCACTTGGTATTCTTACTTCGCTTTTAATTAAGCTGGCGGTAAATACCAGAGCATCAGCAGCGGTTGTTGATGCAAGAGAGATGGATATAGTTGAATCTGTGCTCAATCTTGCTGTCCAAAATCCTGCCGAGGAGGATTTTTCGGCTGCCGATTTGACCTGGACTAAGTTTGGTACTGCTGAGCGACATGATGAGGTTGCCCTCATTCCTTACGATCGTGTGGATGCCTTTATAATTGGAGAATGTTCTAGTCCCGAGTGCCCTACCCGCTTCCATATCGAGAGGGGAAGAAAACGAGCCAGAGGCACTTTGAAGGACTACAAGACTGATGAATATTTGGAGTACAAGCTGTAAGTTTCTACTCTTCTTCGAATTCCCTTTTGCATTGTTGTGTCATTTGCCTTCGATAAAGAATCAGGTCTCCATGTTGTTTTAGAATTTATTATTCCTTTTTCTTTTTGCCTAATGTACTTTTCATGTCTTGCCATCGTTTTTTCTAGCTTTGATAGGGCACCCTATTGGCTGTTCTCCAAGTTGTTTGAATATATCTTATCTTTTCATCGCATATCCTTGAGTGTCAAATTATAACAGAGGAGAATAGGGCACCCTCCAAGATGAAAAGAATCGAAACAAAAGAGCTTTCAAATTCCTCTAAACATCAGCAATAGAAAGGAAAAAGAAAAACCCTTCAAAATCCTGGAATGATATCACCACAAAGAGGTTCAAAAAAGTTTCCATTCCCACAAATGCTGTTTTTGTAGGAACTGATTCTTGAATTTGTAAATCATCTCCGCCAACCCGCTTCATCTTTGGTAGCAAATATGCTTAGAATCTGACTTTCACTTCCCCTCTCAAACCCCTAAGGATACTAAGATGAAAAGTCTCATCTTTCATGAATGTATCCAGTACATCACTAGGGTTCATTTTGGAGTTGCGTAATTTAACTTCTCTAAATGCTTATAGAAGCATTTTCTTCAGCTTTATCTTTTTGCTACTGGATGGGTTTGGAAGTGTTGTTTAAGACCAAAACCACTTCCCAAAACAATACTAAACAGGCCCTATGTTAATAGTGTAGTTTTTTATATGCATTTTTAGCTCATGTGTATAATTCACTGTATGGCATGTGAGTAATAAAGGTAAAACGACTGGCACCTTCATCAATTTTATTTGTCAATGTTGGTTTTTGTTGCTTTATTGTCAACTTTAATGTATGGCATTTGTTGCTTAAACTATGTATATAAGTTTTCATGTCGGTTTTCATTTATGTTTGGAAGGTACTGGTGTTCATTCGGTCCTGAAAATTATGGTGAAGGTGGAGGAGTTTTACCTAGTCGAAAATATCGTCTTAATACCCGAAATCGTGCTGCAAGGCCTCAATCCATGCGTGGCTGTACATGCCACTTTGTAGTGAAGCGCTTGTATGCCCGACCATCACTGGCACTAATTATATACAATGAAAGGCGTCATGTAAACAAATCTGGTTTTGTCTGCCACGGACCACTTGACAGAGATGCCATTGGTCCTGGAGCCAAAAAAATTCCATATATTTGTAATGAAATTCAGCAGCAAACAATGTCTATGATTTATCTTGGAATTCCTGAGGAGAATGTGTTGGAGAAACACATTGAGGGGATTCAACGATACTGCGGTTCAAATGCAAAAGTCGACAGCCTTGCTTCACAATATGTCCATAAACTTGGAATGATCATCAAACGGTCTACTCATGAGTTGGATCTAGATGATCAAGCTAGCATCAGGATGTGGGTTGAACGCAATAAGAAATCCATATTCTTTTATCAAGATTCTTCAGAATCAGATGCTTTCATTCTGGGAATTCAAACAGAGTGGCAATTGCAGCAAATGATCCGTTTTGGTCACCGCAGTCTCATTGCAGCAGATTCAACATTTGGCATTAAGAGACTCAAGGTATTCTATGCATGCCTGTATTTTTTATGTAACCTTGAAAAACATTATTAGGTGGTTGTTGACGGCATTATGTATTTGAATGTTAGTATCCGTTATGCACGCTTCTTGTTTTTGATTCGAGACAACATGCACTTCCTGTTGCATGGATCATCACGCGTAGCTCTGCAAAGCCAGATGTTGCTAAGTGGATGAAGGCTCTACTTGGTCGAGCATCAAGTGTGGAACCTGGATGGAAGATCAGTGGATTCTTGATTGATGATGCTGCTGCAGAAATTGATCCCATAAGGCACGGTATTTTTGCCTTATAGTTTGTTTGCATCTGTGGTTACAGAATATAGACTGTACAGTAGTCTTATCATACCTTGTATTATCTGGTTTTTCAGGGATATATTTGGCTGTCCTGTATTGTTTTCCCTCTGGCGAGTTCGTAGATCGTGGCTGAGAAATATTGTCAAAAGGTGTGGTAACATTGAAGTTCAGCGCGAGATTTTCAAACGTCTGGGAGAGATAGTTTACAGCATTTGGGGTGGAGTCAATACTTTGTCTGCCTTGGAAGAGTTGACTCATGATTTTGTTGATCAGATTGCATTCATACATTATTTCAAAGCCTCTTGGGTGCCTAAGATTGGTTAGTTCTCTCCCTTGCAGACATGAGATAATATGCTTTGGTTTTGTGCATGCTTGTTTTAGTCATGTGGAATGACATTGGCTTCTTATGTCATGATTTTGTTGTCTGCTTCTTTGACAGAAATGTGGCTATCGACTATGAGAGCTCTTCCCCTAGCAAGTCAAGAGGCTTCAGGTGCCATAGAAGCTTATCATGTAAAGCTGAAAGCTAAATTGTTTGATGATTCACATCTTGGTGCACTCCAAAGGGTGGATTGGTTAGTGCACAAGCTGACAACTGAGTTGCATTCAAGTTACTGGCTGGATAGGTATGCTGATGAAAGTGATTCTTTTCAAAATGTCAAGGAGGAATATATTGCATCTACATCATGGCACAGGGCTCTGCAAATTCCCAATTCTTCTGTTACTGTGGATGATAAGGATCACCTCTTTGCAAAGGTCTCAAGCCAAAAGGACAGCAATGTAACTCGTATAGTGTGGAATCCTGGATCAGAATTTGCCTTTTGTGATTGTGCATGGTCATTGCAGGGAAACCTTTGCAAGCATGTTATCAAGGTCAATATGATTTGCGAAAACCGTGAAGGTTATCAACCCTCAATGTCATTTCAGGCATTCAAGGAGCTGTTGACAATTCTCTGGAAAAAACCTATGGATGACTCAGTTGGTCTAGATCTGTCTACAGCCTGGGCACACCAGATGCTGGATCAAATTAAACAGCTTGTTGAACTAGATAGTTCAAAAAATATTGGTACTGTGGTAAATAACATGCCATTGAAATGGGTTTCAAAGAAGGGAAGAACATCCATTGGCATACCATCATCAATTCTGGCTCTTCCATCCAGTTGCAAGAGTGGTTCAAACAATGCTGTTGCACGAAAGAAAAGTCAAAAGCGTAAAAGAATGTCAAGATTGAGGTAGCATCAGCTAGTAGATAAAAGATGTCTTCGTTGATGTCTCTGACCCGTGCTGCGAGTAGAAAACATGCTCATAGGGGGGTTCTCCTGAATTCTGATCAATATTCAATCAACCAAGATCAGTATACTCGCCGCCACCATAATTTTGTTTTATGGTATGTCTTTGCTGCAATTACAAATATAAATTTGCTTTGAAGTACAACATCAAAGTGTGTCCGAACACTTACACTTTCGCACATTCCTTGGCAGGTTCCAGGAGGTGGCTGCCATCATTTGCTTCAAATGTTGGAAGGATTCTTGAGCATGTGACCCCGGTATCTTTCGTTCTGTCATTCCTTGAGCTGCATATAGGGAGGCCTTAGGTTTCTTTTTGTTCAGAAAGGAAATATTGGTGAAAAATAAGCCGTTGAATTTATATCTATCCATTTTTGTAGTTTTGATCGCATGAAATTTGTATAGATTCTATACAACTATTGACCTATTTTGACTTGTTTTAAATTACTTCCAAAAATTGCTTTAGTCATGCAGAGTTAGGTCGGATCTATTGCTATCAAGAAGATCAGTATAACCCTGAAATGTCATTCTTTTTTCTTTTTTTTCACTGCCATTACGAACATGGTAATTTGAGACTGACGAAAGAGATTACAGTAACTGATTAAATACCTACTCTGTAGACTCTTGAGCATTCAAGGATTGCCATAGAGGACAATATGTCCATGTTCCAAATTGGTTGATTTCCCTACGGTGGATTGCTGGCCAGTCCTGTGTCTTTAAGCTTTCAGCCTGTTAAAGAAACGACATACATCCAAGGTTGTCAATTCTGTTTTAGTTGTTGTTTTGTTTTTTTAACTGAAATGGAATGTTTCGGTTTCAGAGCATTTTGGCATGTTGTTTTGAGGTCGTACTCTCTCTCTCTCTCTATATATATATATATATATTCCCAAAAAAAAATTAGTTCAAATCCAAAAATAAAATTATTTAGAATTGTGCAATTTAATCTAATAAAAGACACAATAAAATGATTTTTCTAAATAAAATTATGAACATGTATAATATTACGAGAATGTTATCATCAATCTTGCAAGATTATTATATTTTCTGTTTTTTCAGAAATTTTAACATAATATATATATATAAATATATTAAGATATTCCTCGTAAAATTTCATCTCAATCTAACGGTAGGATTAAAAAGATATGATTGATATTATAAATTATTTATTATTAAAAAAAATACTATTTAGCCAAAACAGAATAGGCGGAACAAAACCAAAATGTAATTTTAAACAAGATAAAAATTATATTGGTTTATCTTGTTTTTTTAACTAGTACAAAATATTTTGGTTTTTTTTGACCGAAATAAAATGATATTAACAACAGAACACACATTTTGAATTTAAAGAGGGCCCTAAAATCCAAGCCAGCAAGCACATCCACAAGCATGAGAAGCAAAATTGCCAATAGGAGTGAGGCGATCTCACCTTATCCACACCCCAACCACAACCGTAATCACATTCATCACCCCCTCCTTCCACATCACTCCTTATCAAATATCCACAACATCAAATAATCGCAGAAGCCCTCTCATCACCATTAGTCTCATCTTTCTCAAGAAAGTAGAATCTCAGTTTTGTAATAACTCATTTCGCAAGCAATGGCAGCCATGAACTCTGGTGTTTTGGCATGCCACTATGCCATCTCAGGCACTGGATCAGCAACTATGCCATCTCAGGCAGTTTCATCACTTGTTGTGTCTGGCCCCAAGTTGCCTGCGATCAGAGCCCAACAGACCAGAGGTGATTCTAAAGAAATGAAAGCGAGTGAAGGAAGGAGAGCTGCAATGGTTTATCTCACAGCAACCCTTTTCACCTCAGCTGCTGCTGCTGCTGCTTCTTCCTCTGCCAATGCTGGAGTCATCGAAGAGTACCTTGAAAAGAGCAAAACTAACAAGGTTTGTTCGCAAAACCCTGTTTTTCTCAGAGCTTTTTATAAATCAGATCATCTGTTTCTATTATGGTGTTGATTGTGAAATGATATTGTTTTAGGAACTGAATGACAAGAAGAGATTGGCCACTAGCGGAGCAAATTTTGCAAGAGCATACACTGTTCAATTTGGATCGTGCAAGTTCCCTGAGAACTTCACAGGCTGCCAAGATCTTGCCAAGCAAAAGGTACAACTCATTTAGTTTTATGGGTAACACTTTCTTACTGATTAAGTGTAAAGCCCGTGGATAGAATTTATACATGTAGTATGAAACTTAATGCGTTAAATGAATAGAAAAAAACAATTATTGTGTTGGGAGGATGATATATAAAATCCCGGAATGAATAGTTAGATGTCAATGTAAACCTACAATATTAATTATTATATTGGATTGAGAAATTAAAAAGAAAGAGTTTTGGTACTAATTGTAAGAAATGAAAACTCGGCAAAAAAAATACCTGAAATAAGAATAAAAAACAGATGAAAGAAAAAACATAAAAGAAATATGGTGCAATATAATTTAATAAAATTTGAATTCACTTAGTTTTGCTTGAGTACAAACAGATATTAAAAATTATGAGAAATTTACCCGAAAAATTAAAAAGTATAAGGAAAAGACACTGGGAATTTTTTGAAATTGTTGGTATAAAATAATTTTACTAGAAATTTACAGAATTAAAAAAAAAAATAGTGCTTTATAGCATTTTATTATTTGGACACCAATATTTGTTAAAAAAATAGGATGTTACATTAGGCCATATGATTGTCATTTAATTGATTTTCTCTGGGTGTTGCAGAAAGTGCCATTTATCTCCGATGATTTGGCTTTGGAGTGTGAAGGAAAGGACAAATACAAGTGCGGTTCCAACGTTTTCTGGAAATGGTGAAGAGGGGGAGCTTTCTCTTTAAATCTCCATTTTCCCACATGTATCTCTGATTTTGCAATCCATTTATCTCTGATTTCTCTGTGTGATTCTCTCCTGTATTTTCCTTCGTCCTTGTGCTCCATCCATGGAGAATATATGGAGATTGGACAAACAAATCCAAATTTCCATGACTAATTTTACCTAATTGTGGGTGTGGGGGAAATTAAGACCTTGAAACCCTTGAAAATTAAATATAAATCATAGGTTCAAAGGAAAGAGTTATTTCCCATATGCAGAAAACATTACAGAGAACTAGCCCACGATGTTTCATGAGGTGAACAAATTTCTGCTCACAGTGAGACTTGTAATAGGAATATAGCCAGCAAGTTCATCAGTGTCAGAGCCATTCATTGAATAAGCAAGACAAATCTTTATGCCAAGTAATCCAAAACCTTTTTTTCATTCTACCTTAACAAATAAATGCAGAAATCAGAATTATGGTTTTGTAGGAGCTTCCAGCATTATAACTAACCTGTTAAAAGAGAACATGGTTTGCCAGGGTGGTCAGTAAATAACATTTAAACAAAACAAGGACTATACAAGTTAACAAGATTCTCATCCATCTATTATCATTCCAAATCTTGTTTGGACAGGAAATTATGGGAGTAAAAAATAAATGGAGCCAAGCTGAAATATAGCATCTATTAAATTCCTACAAAGAATTTCCTAGTACTCCTTTAGTACAAGTAACCAGACCTGGAATACTGGAAAATGTACCCTCCATTAAATTTTCCTGTATTCTTTTTGGTATATGTAATCGATCCTTTGTTCTCTCTGTGGTTGGGGTTGCAGTTGACTCCCCAGGTGTGCATTCTGTTGTATTCATGCTCAGAAATCAGTGATCAGTGACAGAATCAATGAAATCGAAAGTCAGGAAATCACTAAGTCAAGTCTAGCTGAAAAGGGCAGTCACAAATTTGCCAAAACTGGTGTTTCGGTATCTGTGAGCTTATCCATGCAGCAGCTTCATATCACGCTGAAGCAAATATAACTTAAGAAATGCTCAATTCAGACCGGTGATGTGGTTCCTCTAGTGATCAATCCAACCACTTCCATAATATTGTTTCTCAACGCAAACTGGTCTCTGAAAACAATCTGCGCAGACTGAATTCCAGAACTTCAACTGAGATTGACCGAAGAAGCTCAAGAGTATGAGCACCAGGATGAAGAGATATTACTCTGAAGCTGCGGGCATGGTGTTGGAAACACCTCATCTGTAAAACCTGAGACAAATTCACAATGCCATGATAAAGACGATGCCACTCCACGAAGGCTAACATTCTTCATGCATATCCCACCAAATGGTGCATCCTCAATTCCCTCCAATACAGGGGCTTTTGTTGAATTGAAACTGAGCACATTACGGATGGAAATGCCCTTCACAACTGGAACTGCTTTAGGATCCCATCCTTCATCAGGATGGTCATTTGAGCCTCTACTGAACCTTATCGGAACCTTAACTCTCTCCATTGTTACATTAATTACAGTGATATTTGCTATATATCCTCCTCTGCCGTTGTCAGTTTTTATTCTCACACCAGCAGCAGAATCCCAGACATGCAAATCTTCAATAGTTATGTTGAAAATCCCTCCCGACATCTCACTACCTATCCCAACCCCAGAGCATGTAGGTGTGGTGCCAGATACTCTCCTGACTACAATGTTTGAGCTTGGACGAGCCATTTTAATACCGTACTGGTCCCAGCCACTTTTCACTGCTACAAGATCATCCCCACTCTCAATGTAACAATCCTCAATACACACATTTGTGCTTGAGTCTGCACAAAGAAACAAAAATCACAAGAAAAACAATTTCAGTTTCATGAGTCAGCTTCAGTGCAATTAAAACTAGGGAGGAAAAAAGAAAAGGATAAGAATCATACCAGGGTCTATACCATCGGTATTTGGGGCTTTGAGAGGAGCCAAGATTGTCATGTCTTTAACAACAACATTGCTGGAACAAATGCAGAACTAATAATATTAGTTCCCAGAAACAATTTCCAGTAGGATTGTTTTTACATTTCTAGCAAAGAAGACAAAACCCATTTGGATAATAATAAGGTGCATATCTAGTTCCAACTGTCAAGGGCAAGGACCTGGCATAGGAAACCACTCCTAAACTCAAAAACAGTAAAAACTTTGGTGGAAGGGAAAAGCATGTTACTTTCTGGTTTAGTTTTTTCCATGTTTTATCATCCAGTAGGATTAGATATAGTCATGACATTTACAAAATTACATCAGCAATATTTATACATGTGATCTTATACCATTACATTTTTTTAAAGGCCAAGAACTCTTACCTTATTGAAATATTTTAAGTTAATGCAACACAGTATAAAAGAAAGAAAACAGAAACCAAGCAATGGATAAAAGAATGAGAGTGGCAACCTGCAGTAAACTGGATGAATGGTCCAAAATGGAGAGTTGCGAAAACGTGAGGTTGGCGATGAGAATATTGTTAGAGTTCATTAGTTCTACAAGGTGACCTCTTGTGTGCTCCAGTGTTCTGTTCCACCATAATTCCCACCACATCTTCCCTTGGCCATCAATCGTCCCATTGTTTCCTGCACAAACCAATCAAACAGATCAATATTTTGATCATGCTGTTTCATAAACAAGACAACAATTTTCTGAAACTGGATCTTGAATTATGCATTTGTCACCAAGGCATTTGATATGTTTTGGAATAAATATAAGATTGGATGGCTACTGATTCTCACTTAGCTGAAAGGATTTTCTAGTTTAGCAGATGAAATGAAATATAGACTGCAGAATCAGAAACTAATCACTGTTAACAAATTATTAATCACCCATAGAGGTCTTTTCCTCTTCCAAAATTTCTCATCTGTACAAAGAGTAAACACAGAACCTTATTTTTATGCCAGCTGCAATACACAGATAGCTACAAGTTAGTTGTTTGGCTATGAGTTTCCCCGAGGGAGAAACAAACTTGTAAGAAAAATATTAAAGAGTTATCTTTTCCCCTTCGAATTTTATCAAATTCATTAATTGCTCGAATAGATATTTCACCCACCCAACACAAAAATCAGCAAGAGAATCATAACTCAAAATACTTTGTTCTTGTTGGATGAGTTAAAACTTCCTGTCCAATCTATAAGTGAAAAATGGTCGTACAACATTATCTTGGGAATACACATTAAAAGTTTCCAACAAACTGATATGACACCAACCATAAGAATAAAATCTCTTTAATTCCCAACTATATAAACTATAGAGGATGCCCTGATAAATGCTGCCAAATGATCCAGTCAACTTGAAATGAATCAAGTAGCACTGTAAAATCATGTATGTGAATCGAGAAGTTTATTTCTGTCTTTCAATACAGGCTAACTATGTTAAAAAGACAGAAGCAGAATACCTGTGATGACAACATTTGTGAGGCCATCTCCATGAACAAGGCTAATATGTCTTCCCCCTAATCTCTCCCTCCCTCTTCCATAAGAAGGCAATGGTTCTATAATAGGCCATTCCTTTGGGTCCTATCAATCAAAAATATAAAATTGAAGCAGCTATCTGTACATCGAAAGATCATTCGATGGAATTGTTGCTGGCAAAAAAAAATACTACTATAATAATGATCGAAATGAAGCAGGGAAAAAAGCTGATAGCTACATAATGCATGCTGACATATCAAGCACAAGAGGATAACTTTTTATTATATATTTTTTGCAGTAAAGAAAAGTAACTGGGCACTTGTAAAAGTAATCAAAAATGCACATCAGAGAATCTAGACAAAGTGGCATGCAGTTTAATGGATACGCTCAAATGCGGGTCCTTTAGCACATCAGCATCTGCCTAACATTGTTTTCTCTTCTTGTAAGAAAAAGGATCAAAAAAGTAGCCGTGAGCATGAAACCATGACCTAACTACACAAATATTCAAACATGCCAAAGTTCATTTCTTTCTTTGCAATCCAGAAAAACAACAACTTTCTCTTCACATCTACAAAGTTTCTTGTGTTTCCATTAAGACCTTCCAATTTCCCACCTTGTCTATATACCAATGTTTTGTACGAAATAAAAATAAAAAAACATTTTGCAAAGAACAAAAAAAAAAAAGGGTTTTCATCAATATTGGAGATCCATTGACATAAGCTTCATGTTAGAAATCTATGAACTCATTTATCAATGGATACAATCAAAACCAACAAAAAAATTTAAAAATAAATACCTGAGAACCCAAAATAACGGCACCTTCTTCAAGAAACAAAGTGAAATTACTTGTCAAATTAAAACTCCCTGTAACCCATCTTCCCTTCGGCACATTCAACTGGGCACCGCCACTCTCCCCGAAACGTTTCAAGTACCGTATCGCTTTCCGAAATGTTTCGGTATTAGACGTTTTCCCATCACCAACCCCACCGAATTCTGTTATCGACATCACAGCTTTTCTCTCCGGCAACTCTCCAAAGAACCCCACACAGCTGGTTCTTGTATCGGATGAAACATCGGTCTTCGACGTAGAGCTAAATACAATCTTTATAGGGTAGATGGTATTGGTTGTGATTTGAAAGGACAAAAGAGCTGTAAGGGTGATCAAGAAAAGAAATGGTGACCAAGAAAATCTAGAAACCCTGGCTATCATTGCATTACCGCCAAAACCAAAACTTTGTTTCTCATCAAAATCCATTTTCTTTAACATGCATGCAAATTATTGCATTCAAACCCAAAAAAAAACATAAGAATCAAACAAGCTTGGTTTTTCTTATAGGGCACCAAGGTTTTTCTTGTTAAGAAAAGAAAAGGAATTGTTATTTATTTTCTTGGCTGGTTTCTTGCAAAAAGAAATATGTATATTTGTCAAACAAGATTGTGTTTCCAAAAATATCCACAAAAAAAAAAAAGACAAAGAAATTTATTTTGGGCAAATAAAGAAAGATTTTTTAGTGTTCTTACACCGTGTGCTTTACCAGCGGCTGCGGAATCTGTAAAACGAATGAAACACGGAATGTGAGGCTGAGGAGGACGAAATATATATACAATTCACACACACACACAGACACACGTGTGTGCGCGCGTGCAAGAACAAGAGGTGGTGGCGTGTTTTTAGGCTACTAGAAGCAGCACGTCGGTGTTGGTAATGTAATACATACATGATTACTATAATTAAATACTAACTTTCCACTACAGTGCTGCCACGCAGTGTCTCTCAATACCTGGCACGAGATCATTGGTGCTGGAGTTTACAAGGTGTGGTGGGGTTTCCTAGAAAGAGAAAATAATTTAGGGACTGAAACGGCTTTTTGTCTTCTCACTGGTCTCCCTTTCATGGGAGGCGGTGTGTCACTGACAAGAAGCCGCTATTCACGGGAACTAATTGTTTTATTTTATTTTATTTTATTTTCCTAGGAAGATGATTGGTTGTCATGTGTGTGAGGTGCTATGAGAGGTTGTATGCATGGGACACGTGGAGATTTATGATTTAGAATGTGGGACCATTTGATTGATGAAAATCACACGGTGGGTTGTGATATATGCTGATGATCATTAGAAGGGTACCATTAGGCCAAAGAACAGTGAACAATTCCTTGTGGTGGGGGAGAAAGTTGAAAAGCTTGATTGTGCTTTGGCCTTGCTGTTCAGACAAGGATTCAAATTGATTTGATCATGTTAGTATCAAAATTGATTCAAATTAACAAAACAACTAAATAACACGATGTGAACAATGAACTAGGTTTTTTTAATTGTTTAATAGCATCATTGTTTTCCGATCTCACCCGGTTAGCATATTTGTCTTAGTCTAAAGTTATAAGTTTGATTTGTTTTGCAGAACAATATTGTGTTTTATTTTATAGACGACACAACCTTTCAAGTCAACCCGTTGAGTTACCTAAGTTGAATCATGAAGATATATCTTATATGCAATTCTTTTCAACAACAAAAAATGGCATCCACCCCTTGAAAAAAAAAATAATGAGTCGGGCACCAGCAGGGGTTGTGACTCAGTGGTTGTTGGGGAGCACCCTCTTTTTATTCGAACATGGTTCGAGTCCAGTGGGATTGGGGTTGGAGGGTTCCTCCCTTCTTGTCTCTTTTAGGTTCATCCCTGCACGATATGTCTGTCATCCCCGCGGTGCCTTACATGCTCACTGAGCTTGCAGGATGTTCAATGGGCCCGGGGAATAGTCGAGGTGCGTGTGTCTTACATGCTCACTGAGCTTGCAGGATGTTCAATGGGTCCAGGAAATAGTCGAGGTGCGCGTAAACTGGCCCGGTCATCAAAGAAAAAATAACGAGTCGGGCGTGCAACCCCTCTCCAGCCCATGAATCTATGCTTAGTTTAATAGGGTTTTTTTTTAAATTTATTTTTTTAGTGTGAGGTTTAATTTGATTTTTATTATTTAATATTAAATTAAAAAAAGGAATCGGATCAAAAATCTTCAAGATTAAACTAATATATTTAGTCTAATACAATGCTAAAAAAGTTTTATTATCTTTATTTTCGTTGGAAACAATTTTGGTGCAAGCCACAACGAGAGCTACAAACGATAAATTTGCATGTAAAAGCCAGCTAGCTAGGATCTGTGCAATGGAAGCACCATACGAAAAACTCGAGACACAGCAGTATCAAGTTTTGTTTTTCCCTTCCTGTAGATGACAGGAAGGTTCATGTTTGAAACTTTGAAGTAGGAACTGGTTAGATAATTTATGATTTGCACAACAGATTTTATATTTAAGTTAGTATATGTATTTTTTATAAAAACTTGAAATAACTGGAGTTTTATTCTCTAATCTTGATTTACAAAGTATGGTTCAAGAGATAGAGTTTACTCGTAACCAAAAACAAACACAAACGAAAGCTCAAATCAAAGTTTTTTGGGGGTATCTCTCTCTATCCAGTTTAGTTTTATGGTTTTGCGTGATTTTGGTTTTTTTTTTTAATTTGAGGAAATTTTATCTCTAAAAAACGTATTTTGTAGATTCACGTGAATAAATAAAACACTGATTATCTCAGATTTTTATAAAAAATACATATCTTGATTTAAATTTGAGACCCGTTGTCTAGATAACAAATTTTTGGTTAAAAATAAAGGACTGATTTTGACTATATGTTCTGGGTTTTAACTCAAGTTTAAGAACAGAAAAATGCCCCGTCTGCCAAGGTGGGGGAGGCCGAAAAGGATGTCCAAATTCAACATGCAAAAGACCAAGTCAACTTTAAACTTTGAAGACTTGGAAGCCCAAACTGAATGTCTTGCTTGGAAACTTACTCCATTCATTACATTAGTATCATCTGCAAAGACTAACAAGCTAGCGAGGTCCCACGTTGCAGAAAAGATTAAGAGAATATTTAGAAATACGATTAAAATTATTTTTAAAAAATGTGTTTTGATTAAAAATATATTAAAATAAGAGAATGTATTATTTTTGACAGTATATAAAAATAATTTAAAAACATCAAAAAAATATTAATTAAAAAAAATATTTTAAAAAATATATATTTTTAAAATATAGTGTCAAATATTTCTAAAAAGACCCATGCTGATCGCAGAAAATGTTTCCACCTCAAGCCTTAATTATAATGAAATGGAAAATGTTTCCAAAACGCGTTTTCCCCCCATTATAAAGTTTCTTTGGCTTGAAGATAACGCGGTGAAGCATTTCTTTTTGGGACATGAGGACAAAAAAATAGATATACAGATCAAGCTATTATAAATCAAGCAAAAAATATTAGATATTTCACGATACATATGTGGGTGAATTCCATGACATTTATATTGAAAAACAAGCTATTGATGGCAAAACATATATATATATATATATATATATATACACACACACACACACACGAGCAAATTTGCTCGCGCGATGCGTTGGGCTTTTTTATTTATATTAGAAATTGATTTGATTTTATACGTGTTGTATTTTGTTATTTAATATTTAATTAGTAAAATGATAATTGATAAAAAATATTTTATGTTTCTTATTAATGTTTGAAATTGTAATCTCCTTTAGTCATTCTATAAAATAATAGTCGTGGTGCCCGTAAGATGACTCGTACACCACAGTTATAAAAAAAATATAAGGGGAAAAAAAAGAAAAACATGTTAAAAAAAGTGGTTCCGGGGATTATTCATGGTGTGTGTAAGTTGTCCTAGACACTTCAGTTATAAAAAAAAGTTCTTGTTTTTTGTAAAAAAGAAAAAAAACAACCAATTATTTAAAAAAAAACGTTTTTTATTAAAAAAAAACAGTTCCTTAAAAAAACCAAATCAGATTTGTTAAAAAACGGTTTTTTTTAAAAAAAAACAAATCGGATTTGAAAAAAAAAAAACAATCCCTTTTTTTTAACAAAAAAAAACCTTTTTTTTTAAGTAACCTTTTTTTTTTTTACAAAAAAACAGTTTTTTAAAAAAAAAAAAACAGATTTGGTGCCTAGGTGGTTCGAACTCGCGCGCGTCTATGTTGGCAGCGCGCGGACAACCGCTCGGCCATAGGTACTCATTTGTCAATTTCACCATAAAAAATACATAAAGAAGACTTGTGTATAGAAAAAAAAAGTGAATAATGAGTTGTAATTTTTTCTCTGATAAATATGTTAGACTAATTATATATTTTGCTATTTATTTCATATCAATGTTTTAAAATATATACATTCATAACTTTTTGGAATTGCGATCTCCTTCAGGTATTCTATAAAATAATAATAGTCATAGTGCATGTAAACTAATCCGGACACCCTGATTATATATAAAAAATGTATAAGTAGGAAAAACAAATAGGAAAAAATATTATGAAAAAATGAGCCCAGGGATTATTCGTCGCGCGCTCAGTTGGCCAGGAAAAAAAATATATACTTGGGAAGAAACAATCGTGGTGCGCTTAAGCTGACCCGGACACCTCGATTAAGAAAAACAAATATATAAGTGGCAAAACAAAATAGAGAAAAAAATATCAAAAAAAAAAAGTAGATCCAGAGATTAGTCGTGGTGTGCGTAAGTTGGTCTGGACACTTTAGTTATAAAAAAAAATTCTTGTTTTTTGTAAAAAAGAAAAAAAACAACCAATTATTAAAAAAAAATCTGTTTTTTATAAATAAAAAAACAGTTCCTAAAAAAACCAAATCAGATTCGTTAAAAAAAAACCATTTTTTTTGTTAAAAAAACGGGTTTTTAAAAAGAACCAGTTCTTTTTTAAAAAAAAGCAAACCCTTTTTTTTAACAAAAAAAAACCCTTTTTTTTGTTTTTTAAAAAAACCTTTTTCTGACAAAAAAAACAGTTAAAAAAAATAGATTTGGTGCCTAGGCGGTTCAAACTCGCGCGCGGACAATCGCCCGGCCAAAAGTACTCATTTGTCAATTTCACCATAAAAAATCACATAAAGAAGACCTGTGTATAGAAAAAAAAAAGGTGGACAAACTCGCGCAACGCACGGACGATAAAAGTCCAGTCCACAGCGCAACTGAGTCAGCGTGCACAGTACTGAGCCCGAGCTCTTTTAGCTATATATATATATATAGTTACTTTACTGTGTTTTGTCACGGCCAGAACCATATTTTTTTAATGCAAAAAAATATTAATTGTGTAAGATTTTTTTATTATAATATAAATTTGGATAAAATAATAAATTTGTGTAAAATTCATGTGTAGCATGTTCTGGAAACATTTTCTATTTCATAATAAAAAAAAGGTGGAAATAGTTTTATAAAAAATAAATAATAAAATCATTTTATGACTCAAAAAAGGCAAAACATTTTTTAAAAATAAAAAAAGAATCACTAAAACGCGTTATGGAAACATTTTCTATTTCATA